>CAHIKZ030004816.1:1175000-1185000 GCA_903632075.3 Acanthosepion pharaonis | reverse complement strand
TAATGAAGAAAGAGTAAAGAATGAAGATGAAGAAGAGAAAATGTATAATAAAAAAATATAGGAAAATAATGAAGAAAAGAAGAATGAAGACGGAGAGATAAAAATGGTTTGAATGAAAAAGAGAAGAAAGATTAAAAGTAGAAGAGAAGGAACGAAGAAGAGTTAGGATGAAGAAGGTAGGAATAAGGAAGGAGAAACAGTAAATGATATAAAAGATGTGGAAGAGCAGGAGGGCGACGAAAATAAAAGAATGAAAAATAAAGAAAAAAGGTGAGAATGAAAATGGAATGAGAATGAATAATAAGAAGAAGAATACGATTATATAACGAAAGAGATGACAAAGCGTTGGAGAAGAGGAATGGGAAGGAGAAAGAAAAATGAAAGAAGATGAAGAAATAAACTAAGAATAAAGATGAAGAACTTAAAATGAGGGTGAATAAAATAAGAAGAAATTCACCAAGAAAGATAATGTATGAAAAATAAATAAATAAAGAAAGATAAAATTAGAATCATTGAAAACGTGTTTCAATTCCCTTAAGCTGAAATATCCAGGTATTATTGCTGAACTTCTATAACTTATTACATACAGGTTAACTTCAATAACTAATGGCAAACTTGGGTGTGTGAATTATACGCAGAATCGATAACATGACAATGCCTGTCCTTCGTGGGAGTTAAAAAACGACTTCACTTTTGTACATATACTAACCATGCTTGAAAGTACATCCTTGAGCAAATTAATTGAAACAACTGCTTTAGTTTCCTTTCTTTCACCATTCGATCCGTTGTAGACCCACTGGAATGACAGGGTGTAATCGATTTTAATTTTCCCTCAGATTAGCTCATTTGCAGTGGTGTGCAAAATGAATTTAATTGCGGGGTGTATGATGAAATTTGTTTGGCCTTGAAAAATATTGCCTCATCCGTGATTGCATCAGATTTTCAGACACGCCCAGAGACTATAGTCTCGACAGTCGATTAGTTGTCCTACATCCACTGTCTGCGATGGACGTTACTCCAAGGAAGCATACGGAAATTGTAACACTTCACGAACACACTGGCAAGCCTTACCAGCAAGCAAATTAAAGTACTAGACTGGCCTGGAACCTCTACTGATTTAAATCCAATTGAGAATCTGTGGTCAATCTGCAAGGAACGACTTGGTGGAATGGACATACGAAGTACTAATAAGTGTACTGGGTCATGTTTCATTGGAAAAAGACGAGAAAAAAAAGTAAATGATAAAGGAATTATTCGTTTTGTTGCAAAGGGTTTTGAAAGTGTGTAGAACTATTAAAATCGCTAGTAAGTGTACCATCGGCTGACTATAATGTCGTTACTATTCATGATTGTAGTTTATTTTTAAGTAAGTGTAGGGCAATTGACTAACTGCGGACGAAAGAAGATTAACGTATGAGACACGGTATTTTCCAAGAATTTGTTTATTCTTCCATCCAATCATAGACGCAGATTATGGGAATTGTTGCATCAATAGAACACCAGATCTACATTGTTTTAGATACGTGCCAAAATTAAGTACCATTCGATGTGGAAAAAAACCCTATTTAAGTTTTATGATGTTTCGTTTTTGTACCAAGACTTTTCTCGCTGTATGTATTGTCATAAAATAATCCGCTACAGTTTCAGTATTTGTTAATCTCTGTAAGGCAAGAGGGCGATTAACCGAATTATCCGCTACGATTTCACAATTTGTTAATCCCTTCAAGGCAAGAAGGTGATTAACCAAATTATCCATTACGATTTCACTTTTTGTTAATCCTTGTAAGGGAAAAGGGCGATTAACCGTATTATCCATTAAGATTTCATTATTTTTTAATCCCTGTAAGGCAAAAGAGCAATTAACCAAATTATCAGGTACGATTTTACTATTTGTTAATCCCTGTAAGGCAAGAAGGTGATTAACCAAATAATCCGCTACAATTTTACTATTTGTTAATCCCTGTAAGGGAAGAGGGCGATTAACCGTATTATCCATTAAGATTTCATTATTTTTTAATCCCTGTGAGGCAAAAGAGCGATTAACCAAATTATCCGCTATGATTTCACTATGTGTTAATCCTTGTAAGGCAAGAAGGTGATTAACCAAATAATCCGCTACGATTTCACTATTTGTTAATCCTTGTAAGGCAAGAAGGCGATTAATCAAATCATATATTACGATTTCACTATTTGTTAATTCCTGTAAGGCAAGAAGACGATTAACCAATTTATCCGGTTAGGATTATGACCAAAGACCTATTGGTTAGAAATGAAACCGCAGACATTATGTAAACGTTTCTTTGAATTTATTGTTCAAGTCAGCATAATATCCAATGAGCATTCAGGATCCTCCAGAGTTTTAATGACTCTTTTGCTCAGGATTCCGTTTCGTTTCTCGTTCAGTCCGTTGCTACAAGGATTCTCAGCAGCTGTTGTTTCGGTGACAATGTTTCAAATTCCTCAAGGTAAAATGTAGAGGCACGTTTGATGGATTTCAGTAAATCCTCTCCCCTCGGTCCCACCTTCGTTCGGCTTTAGATTAACGATCTGCCTAAGAATATCCTCAGATCATTTGTAAATATGCAACCAGAAGATAGCAGGGTTTATGGCCACACCTCCGAAAATACACGTTTAATCTTCTGGTTTTGCGTTAAACATTGTCGTATTTTAGTGTATGAGTTTATTCTTAGCTGCCATGCATGATTAAAAGTTAAGATGATACATTTTTCATCACAGTTGGTCCATCAAAACGGAAATTACTTATGACTCAACCTAATAAGAGTCAAACTCCAATCATATAATAAGGGTCTGTAATATTATCGGTCCGGATCTGGCATCTTACCTTCATTCACATTCTCACCGCGATGACGTAGCTTTCCTTTGTCTTTCTTTATAAATATTTTCATGACAATTTTTCTGATACGCTCTCCTCCTTGGTACGCTGACCGCAGGAATTTGAACGATTTACTAGATTGCCTATTAGGTCCCATCATTTTACCGTTGAAATAATCAGATGTAAACGTAAGTTCTATTCTAACAGTTTCTTTTTTCGTACTTATCACCGGTAGAAATCTCTTCTGATTTCTTCCCTGCCGTTTACAATCTTCAAAAATTTAAATGCAACTTGCCATTTTCTTTCTCCCTGGGCCCTGTTCTTTTATTGTCCCTTTTCTTCATTAACGTATTCTCGTTTCTTCCACTCCTTTGTGGTATTATCGCCTTACTTGGGATAAAATTATTGGCAACATATGCCAAACGATTACCCAATTGTTTTTTCGTGTGCTATTCTTGTATGCAGTAGAAAAAGTTTACCTTCAATCCACGGTGTATGCTGCCATTACCAAAAGCTAAGGCATGTTAGTGTCCTCCAAATTTATCATTAACTGCTACGTATAATACATTCCTCATTAATATTTGTCCCTACATAACGGAAATTACTTACGGCTCAAACCAGTATTTCCCTTTGATGTTCAGAAGAAACTGTTTTTGTGCATTCCGTTAGAATACGGTTAAGGTGGGTATTTTCGATTTAAACGGTTTTTTTTTTTAATGCTATTTTATATACGGCTATGAGATCCTTTGGTCTAAGATCCTTGAAGGCTGTAAGCTTTGTAAAAAAAACTTTTTTGTTTTTATTTAACTAACTAATGTTAGTGACTTTACTGTTGCTTTCGTTTGCAAAGACATTAGATTCTTACCTTCCCTATAGACACAGAAATAGAAGCCTCTTCAGTTACTTTTGTCTATCATCCTTGAAGGATGTAAGCTTTGTAAGAAACCTTTTTTGTTTTTATTTAACAAACTGATGTTAGTGACTTTATTGTTGCTTTCGTTTGCAAGGACATTATTCTTGCCTTCCCTTTAGACACAGAAATAGAAGTCTCTTCCTTACTTTTGTCTATCATCCTTGAAGGATGTAAGCTTTGTCAGAAACCTTTTTTTTTATTTAACAAACTGATGTTAGTCATCAGATTCTTACCTTCCTATAGACACAGAAATAGAAGCCTCTCCAGTTACTTTTGTCTATCATCCTTGAAGGATGTAACCTTTTTTTTTGTTTTTATTTAACAAACTGATGTTAGTGACTTTATTGTTGCCTTCGTTTGCAAGGACATCAGATTCTTACCTTCCCTATAGACACAGAAATGTGAAGCCTCTTCAGTTACTTTTGTCTATCATCCTTGAAGGATGTAAGCTTTGTAAGAAACCTTTTTTGTTTTTATTTAACAAACTGATGTTAGTGACTTTACTGTTGCTTTCGTTTGCGAAGACATCAGTTTCTTACCTTCCCTGTACACACGGAAATAGAAGCCTCTTCAGTTACTATCCTCTCAGTTCCGCACCGATGTTCAGCTTGATAGAATAGTCGCTGACGTTACTTTCCGTGTTGCATATACGGTTTCTTTCTTAAGCTGATACTATTTTCTTGGCTGTATATTTTGTTACGAAAAAAAAAAGCAATAAAAACTGCAATAATTAGAAGATGCAAGATCATGTGATTATGGTGCTCGTGGGGTAGAATAGAATCATGACGTTCTAAAGTTTTCCCTCTATTATTTTTATTGTTTACAGCCTTCTGTTATCAGGGAGAAGAAGAAGAATTCCTCTTATCCACGGTGTATGCTGCCATAAGGATTCAAAAACTAAATTATGCTAGGATACACCAAATTTATTCGTTACTGCCACGTATGATTAGCAATTAGGATTATACATTCGTCATTACAATTGCTTCCCAAAAACGGAAATTATTTATGATTCAAATTTATAAATTATTCTTTCTGGTAAATACAAAATATTATAAGAAAAAAATACTAAACAAATATGAAAATATTTTCTAATAATATTTTATGTTCTCTCCAAGGAAATCTTCAGTTTAATCGTGTTTATTTTGCATATCATTCATGTAAACAACTTAGGCCGTCTTGTTTATCTGATACAACATTTCAAATCTCTGTCATTTCAATGAGATGCTCTTTCGTAAACATTGCAGTATGCGGTTTTTTTTGGGGGTTTTTTGACAATTATTTTTTTCTTTTTTCTTCTTCAATGAGATTAGTACAATGTTCTTAAAATGTTCTTTTAGGATCAGAAAAATAGCAGGCTTTAATAAAGTCGTGTTAATAATAACAACGGCAAGTGAAATTGACAGTTTAAACCAATGTTCGTCAACTGGTGTTGACCGGAACCCTAGGATTCCGCGAGAGGTTAATAAGGACTCCGTGAGAAACAGTGATGAATAGACTAATGCATTTTTAGTAATTTTTGTTGAAATTTATGTTCGTAATTTTACTATAAACATACGGCATAATGTTGGAATATCCTTGGTTATTATAATAAAAGCTTCGTGCCGTGAGTAATTAGTCAGTGTCCTGAAACGTTTATAAAGTAAATTGTCAACAAAAGCCTTATCGCCTGAAGGAAATATTTAAAATATTTGGAAAAAATGTCACGGTAATATACGGACAATGCCAAATGGGAGGTGGGGAATCTTTTTTTTTTTTTAAAGTTTCAAAATTTTCACTCGGGTTTCCGCATTATGAAAACAAATTTGAAAAAAAAATGTAAATAAAAAAATTCGGATGTTTATTTTTTCTAATATTTAACGCAGGCATACATTTCCTACTCTCTACGGTGAATACAACCTGACTGGAGTTTGAATCAAAGTTACTGTTGATTTTATCAGTCATGTTTAAATATGGTTTGTAGTAGTGTTTGAAACACCTGAAGTCGACACCATAACGCATATTATTTGATTAAGAAGTGAACATACACGGAAGAATTAAGCTTGTCTAAGATTAAAATATTAACTGTTTAATGCTGTGTCCCCCGGAACCCTAGAATTCCGCAAGAGGTTACTAGGGACTCCGTTAGAAACAGTGATAAATAGGATAATATATCTTTTAGTAATTTTTGTTGAATTTTATATTCGTAATTTTACTATAAACATACGGCATAATGTTGGAATATCTTTGGTTATTATCATAAAAGTTTCAACTTCTAATAATATTTATTATAATAATCAGAAGACATTTATTTAGCAATGTCTTTATGGTGTCAGTGTGAAGCCGCCTTTACTGATTTGTGGACAGGACCGGTACGTGGCGGATTCGTGTATTGTTTACACACCTTTTGTTATCAGAGAGAAGAATAAGACTTTCTCTTATCCACTGTGTATGCTGCCACTAGTTAGTGAACACCAAATTTATTCTTTACTGCCACGTCTGATTAACAGTTAGCGTGATAAGGGAGTCGGCTGAAAAGTTCGTTGCCTGACCAATATACTCTCATGAAATGTGACTAAATGAGGCTTATTTTTCCATCGGTGTTGCAGAACCTGGATCAATTTGAAGTAGCCGTCATCTTGTTGCTCAAAAAAATAAAATCAAATCAACGGCATCTATGACGTCATCATAACTGCAATACTGGTTCCCAGGCAAGTGTTTTTCCATCTTGAGGAATAGATGATAGTCAAGTCAGGAGAATAGGGAGGGTGATCAACCAGTTCAAAACCATAGTTGGCATTGAAACCAAGGATTTGTGTTCTGGAGCATTGACCTAATGAAGCAAGAATCCTTTCGTCGGTTTTCCTAGCTGTTCGGTCTTGATAAGTTATCGTAACTGTCTCAACAAGTTGGCATAGTACAGTGTGTTGCTCTCATGATGGTTAGCATCAGCCATATTGACTCCAGGCAAAAAAAAAAATTAATAGAGAGCAGTTTCGTTTTGAAAGCCTTAAATGTCTTGACTGGTTCAACCTGATAGAACACCTTATTAAAAATTTATTCATTCATGCTAACATGGTTGCTACATTATGGGATAATGTTATAGCTTTGTTAACAATGCAAAAATGGGAAACAGAATTCGGTTAGGGAAGGGAGAGTCTTGAAGGTGATCTAAGTCCTGGACGTCCTGTAAGTGACACTAGCGAGGAAAACATTGATCGGGTTCAGCATGTGGGGATGGATGGCAGACGATTGACTATAAATCAAATATTTTTACCTACGACATTCTTATTCAACACTCTTATTCAACCACCTCTGCTTATGGAGGCACGGTGGTGTAATGGATATCGGCTTGGATTGGGGACTCGCAGAGCCGAGTTCGAAATCCAGTCAAATCCGTTACATTCACTTACGTGATAATACCCTTGAGAAAGGTATGAATCATCTTCTTGTCCCCACATTTGAGCTTAAGAATTAAATCAATGTAAATCTTTGTGTTTGGGAAAAGTATGAATCCTCTTCTTCTCCCCCCACCCAGCTAAGGGTAAATAGCAGGACAGACCGGGTTCTATAGACTTGGATGGTAGCTGTTCTACCGCAGAAAGAAATGGTAATCGACTGCGGGGAAAAAATCGTCAAGATACATGATCGGCTAAGCGTGTATCACGCATGGCACATAACTGACTGAAGGACGTGCTAATACCCTTATCCCGTGTGCCAGGAGCATCTGGTGTCTGGTGTGAATTCGTCCCGTGTTCCATAAGCTTCTGGTGGGTGGTGTGAACTCGTCCCGTCTGATACTGAACACTGTACGAAGGAAGTTTTTATATAAACGCTAATGTGTTTTAATATGTTGTCTATACGTAGTCCATGTTTCTGATGAACAAAGTAGGACTGTTATGGTATATTATATATTTACTTCCCGCCAAGTATTCGCACATACGTCAGATAGTTGACCGGCTGCATATTCCCCTTACCCTTCTTACTCCTGATATATTCTGTGAGTATCAGATTCTCCAAGCCTTCCTTCCTCATTATGTGTTTAAAAAGCTTAATCTGCCTCTTTCTGATTCTAAGTATAAATACACATTTTGATTACATTTTCCTGAAGACTTCTTCGTTGTTGACGCGGTCAATCCATGACATTCTCAGTATCCTTCAGTAGAACAAATTTTCTGTTGCGTTCAGGTTTCTCTTCATTTGTGAGGAGGTTGTTCAGAATTCACTGTTAAACAAGAAAATTGAATGACATAACAGTACTCATGCTCTTTTTGCTCCTAACGAAATGTTTTCTGTTTCTTCGAACAGGGTGTGTCAGAAATACCTCCCACATACACTTCCCAGAAATAACTTTCATATACATCTCCCAGAAATACCTTTCACATACAGCTCCCAGAAATACCTCCCACATACACCTCCTAGAAATACCTCCCAAATACACCTCCCAGAAATACCTCCCACATACGCCTCCCAGAAATAACTCTCTCGTACACCTTCCAGAAATACCTCTCACATACATTTTCCAGAAATAGCTCACACATACACCTCCTAGAAATACCTCCCATATGCACATCCCAGAAATACCTACAACATAAACCTCCCAGAAATAGCTCCCACAAACCTCCCAGAAATACCTCCCACATACACCTCCCAGAAATACCTTCCACATACACATCCCAGAAATACCTCCCGCATACATCTCCCAGAAATACCTCCCACATGCACCTCCAGAAATACCTCCCGCATACACCTCCCAGAAATACCTCCCACATACACCTCCCAGAAATACCTCCTGCATACATCTCCCAGAAATACCTCCCACATGCACCTCCAGAAATACCTCCCGCATAATTGTAAGACAGTAAGAGGTATTTTTGTAGGCATCCGTCGTTAATCCAGTGCGCGTTCGGATTTTAATGTCGTTTTTTTTTTCCACCCTGTGTTAAAATACTTCCAAATGAGTTACCGGATTAATAAAAAAAATGAACGATAAATAAAGGAAAAATGTTTTATGAATGGTATTCTAGAGAAGACTGAATTATTTTGTACATCTTTTAATCGATTACACCCCAAGCAGCACAGTACATCCACTAAGAGGTTGCTGAGTGTGGATGACTATAAATGTTACAAATGAGCTGGAACAAAAACAGTCATCAGAAGGACAATAGATAGCGATCGACATTTCATTTAAATTTTCGAACATTCAAATTGTTTGGAAAGAATGGGTTCGGATTGGAGTTCCACAAGTTAGAAGTGCGAGAAAAGAAACTGTTAGCATAGAATTTAAGGTTACATCTAGCCAGTTCAACTAAAAATTGATGATCTCTCGAGGTCTGTCTAGTACTGCGCTTTAATTCAAAAACTCTAGTTGCCATAGCGAAGAGCAATATTTAATTTGTAATGAATTACAAAAATGTGGCACAAGGCCAAAATGGGGAATGGGGAAAAGGAAGGTCTTCTTCTGTCTTAAAATTTAAACTTAGCCACAATCACTGACTCAAACATACTACAATATTCCTTACACCAAAACATCGCATTCTTACCTACCATTCTTATTACATTCAGGATACTACCCCAGAATCTCTATGAAGGAGACAACTAACTTCCATATGTAAAATTCTTGTCTGGGCGGAGGGAGAATAAAACAACAAATTTAAAATTCTAAACCCTAATGTATATTTACAATATGAAATAATCTATGTTCAAAAAACTACATAAAATAGCGAAGAGCTCATGCGAACAATTGCCACGAAAGTATTTATAGAAAAGACACAGGGAAGCCACCTTAAAACGGTGGGAAAGTGACTGAAGCCGAGCCATCAGATCAGGACCAATAATATTGCTGATTCCTCTTTGGATCTTATCAAAGTGGTCAGGATATAAATATAAATCAAAAATCAATTAAGAAAAATGTATAGAATAGATTTTAAAGCTTCAATAGATTAACATTAATTAAATAAAGGAAAAAAGAAAGGGAGAAACTGCATGAAAATTGCTAGAGAAAGAAAATCTAATATTTGGATAAATGAAAGAAAGCCAAAATGAAGAAAAATATTGTTTGGAAAAAGAACGAAAAAAATGTCATCACAAATAAATTAAAATAAAAAAAATATAAGACTAGAAAAAATAGCGAAAAATATGCAAGGAAAAAAACTAAGATAAAACATCCGTTGACTAAATGAAAGAAAGACATTTCAAAATAATAAGCGAAAAACAGAAAAAAAAAATATAAATATTTTATAGGTGCAAAACGAAACATCAGATCACAAGTCCGATCT
>CAHIKZ030004816.1:1152500-1165000 GCA_903632075.3 Acanthosepion pharaonis | reverse complement strand
TTCAAGTATAAAAAAAAATACTGAATTTTGCAGCACCATCCTATATATGGAAACCATACTCCATTTTTGTTTTGGTTTGCTTTGATTTGTTTTATTTTACGGCATATCAACCTCAATGGGTTATTTAATGCCGACAAAACGTTTATTGTTGGTAATGTTTTGTCAAAAATCTATTTCAGGTAATATCAAAAGTGTATCGCTGGTAATAATATTTTTTTCAAAAATGTATTGCTGGTAACATTTCTTTTCAAAAACATATTGCTGGTAACTGTTTTTTTTATTGAAAAATTTATTGCTGGTAATAATTTTTTACAAAGCAGTTCTGGTATTAAAACCTATTTTTACACTTTCATAGTGCTTCTACCGCAGTTCAGGGGTTAACCATCTGCCCATAGCTGGGACCCCAACAGGCGCCACCACCCCGGGGTCAGAGTAGACCCGGGAACACCAGCAATTAAGAGGCGGTTCCACGATCCTCAAACCGTCCCGATCAGAGGCCCCGCTGCTGGATGCAGTTTATCGTCATACTCAGGACACCCATTCTTTGTTCGTTCTGACTTATAAAGATTGATCAATTAGCAGGAGTTAGGTATTTTCTTAGGCAATACAAGAAACCAACCATTTCAGATGGGGAATTTCGAACTGAAACCTTTATTTAATCTACAGGTATATATTGCCCCCGTTCAACTGTTCATGTCTCGTGAAATCTCATCTAGTTCTCCATTAGTACTATATATATATATATATATATATATATATATATATATATATATATATATATATATATCACATTCTCCAGCGCGCCAAGGCAGTCTTATCTAAATGAGAAGATGTATCGTGTATCCTAGTGGTAAATAACAATGTGCTGTTGAAATAGCCACCACGTTCACATTGTGTTTTTTTTTTCTATGAGGTTATGTGATAGGACAGGTGTATATCCCCCTCTTTCTACAAGCCTAGAGGAGCTTATGAGGAGAATCACTGAGGTACTGGAGAATGTTACGCAAGACATGCTACAGCGTGTTTGGCAGGAGCTGGACTACCGACTTAACGTGTGTCGCGTCACAGGTGCTACGCATATTGAATATTTTCTGAAATCTACATCTCTTTGAATATCTAGTTCGGTTTTTGATAAATAAAATAAATATTTTATTGTTCAACATGAAACCTGTTTAATTTCGTTTGCCTGGGAGATGTAGTTGCCCAGATATCCCCATTTTAATATATATCTACTTTTGGGAACAACTTCTCTCTCTCTCTCTCTCTCTCTCTCTCTATATATATATATATATATATATATATATATATATATATATATATATGAGATGGTATATATGTTATATATCAAGAACAGTAATGGAGAAATTGCATGACACATTATAAAAGATTTACTTTTGACGCGTTTCATCCTTCAGGACTTCATCAAACTAAATTTATTACGTAGATAGGAGTACACAGGCGCACGACGGAGAGACGCTGGGGATTTTATAATTTGTGTTTTTCTTATCTAGCCAAATTAATTCAGAGTCTTTTCTTTCCATAATTGCATATATATTGTTTCCTTCACTATATATATATATATATATATATATATATATATATATATATATATATATATATATATATATATATATATATATATATCACTAAACAATTAACTCAAAAAATTCTTAAAATCTGAAAAAATATTTTCTGACTTTAACTAACCTTCAAAGGGCTGATAAGCCATAAAAAAAACAAATGAATCACTCAATCATTCAGCTTTCAGACCGATAAAGAAGTTCAGGCAAACTGCCTAGACATCATTGTGAACATGTTGAAAAGTCATGTCTTCAAATAAACGTTGTAGCCCACAACAACAGGTCGAAATTAAATATTACATTGCCTAATGATAGAAATCGGTATAATGCGCCATCTCAAAACACTAATATTATTGGGCCTTTGGGAATGATATGGAAAAAAGCAAACGAATATGCTACTCAAATTTAAAAAATGTGAACTGCAAGAAATCATACCTGTGGGTAATTCTCACACCTTTCAGACATTTCTGTCCGTGCAGTGATCACAATTACAATATTTTTTCTCTCTCTGTCTGTACGGCACCTTACCTGCATGCATCCTCCGATACAAACAAACACAAAATACATACCTGTTGTCCCCTAAGTCTCTGGTTTAAACAAAGGCGAGACACAAGATCGCAGTTCAAGATTAGGTTATTACCACAAATAATATCAAAGAGATATCAGAGAGATATCACCACTCTTCTCTCTGATTGCATTTACATCGCCTCGCTGTGCATCGTTTTTCCACAGGGCCGTGTGTCTCATGGCTCAGTGGGTAAAAGCGATGGTTGAATTATTCTAATGACTTGACACAAAGGACTGCGAGTTCAATACCTGTCTACAGCTGAGGTGAACAAAAAACCTGGAGAGTTGAGTTAAAGGGGAGATAACTGATACTAAGACATCCGGAAGAGTTATGACACGCGGAACTAGCACTATCTACCCCGGTGGCAAAATAAAGGTTTTTGTTCGAAATTCCAATTACCTGAAGAAGTTCGGAGCGTACAACGGCCGAAACGTCGTGAATATATCAATCAACGAAGATGAGGGGAAAAGAACTTGTCTTTTAAGTCTCTGGTTGAATCTAACTGCAACACTTAGAACAAGGATGGTCAACCTGTGGCGGATGCGCTATAAGTAGCGCATTGGATGCTTACAAGTGGCGCATTGCATCCTTTTGATGAAAAGAAACTAAGCCACTTCTACTTATTCATTTCAGTGATTTTATATTTATTGCAGGTCCTTTGCGAAAGTGCTAAAAGGATACGCCCCTGGTCATAAACATATATTTTTTCAAATAAATAGATTTTATTATAATTTTAAAATATGTCCATATTACAACACGTACTGAAAAGAAGTGAATGTTTGTGTGGCGCAATTAAATTAATCGTACAAAATATTGGCGCATGGAATCAAAACGTTGGCCACCCCTGACTTAGAGCATAAAAAATTCAAGACTAATCAGACCCAGAACTTTTACCAATCACGATGAACAAATGTTCCCCTTAGGGGAGACCCCGTGCCTTGAGCGCCTTTTCGGGTTTAAACTCAGCCCAGACCTCAAGTGGAATTCGTAGAGTCAATCTATCAAACCGTGTGTCCCATGTAGTAAGGAAGAACTTTCGTGTCCGGAAAAGTGGCGAGATTTAAATAGTCAGCTTAGCATATGTACCTGCAAAAATAGTCTATCAAACGAACCGTTTTCCTCTTGACACGTTACCCTAAAAGACGCAACGAGTTACTATCTTGGAGGCTAGCCCCAGACATTGCTGATGAAAGGCGGAAATGGCTTGCTCAGACAATTAATACAGAGCATTTTTATTTTGTTGGCGTTAAAATTAACAAGCCATTCTTTGGCCCAGTTAACAACAGAATGTAGTGTCCGGATTTCTACATTCATGGATATAAGACATTTGATCGGTATTCATACCCGGAATGGAATGTTCGGAGTCCTACATTTGCGGAAACGGTCTTAAGAATCCATCGTTGAATTTGAATGAAACTTGGATTCTAGTATATTCAGCTTGTTCCATAAGTCAGCAACAAGCTTAAAAACAAGCTTCAGCAACTATTTAGCCTTAAGCTGAACCCAGACCTCAAGTTGATCTCGTGCATACGATCCATCGTTAACTGTGTTGGCAAAATGGTCGGGTTTCCAGTACAGCTCCAGTCTGACTCCTCCTGCTATCTTCTTCGCCTTTTCTAAAAATATTTTCATAGTAATTATTCTGATTAAATTTCCGCTATGGTACCTAGACTATGTGAATGTATGTACTAGATTGGCGGCAAGGTCTCGTCAATTCATAGCTGAATTAGTTAGATATAACCATAAGTTCCACGCTAACAGTTTCTTTTCTTGCACTTTTCTCTTGTGGAACTCTCTTCCGGATCCATGGTTTCCGGCCAACTTTGATCTTCAAAAATTCATATGCAATGTCAATCGTTATCTAATGTCCTCTTGATTACTCTTCTATTGTCCTCGCTCCTTAATAATGTTTCTCCTTTTTTTCCACACTCATTAATCCCTTGTGTCTTTGGATTTGCTGCCTTGCAAGGGGTGAAATGATTAAACTGGAAACACAAAAAATCGGACGAATTGGTGGAAGATAAAATAGAAGCAAAAAGGATATAATAATTGATCAATCATTTCCTTGGACAAACCAAATGGAAGAGGAAGAAATCAACTATAAAACTTGTGAAGTTTAAATTAACAAGACTTTGAAAGTTGAAAAAGGCATGTCATACTAATTAATAGCTCCGTATTTGGTACTAGAACTGACAGAATAAAGACGTGAATAAAGAATATTGGCATTGATTGCACAGTGGAAGAGAAGAAGCAAGTATAATCCGGGAATTGATAAACAGTTAGAGACACAAAGAAATTTGAATGATGCCTAAGTTTGCGTATAATGGTCGGCTATCCACTAATTACTTACCAGATATTAAAATCATATCTGAGAAAATATTATAATAATAAGAATACTCGTTATTTCTACTAATAATATTTCTACTAATAATATTTCTACTAATTCTACTAATAATGAGTACAAAAATACTAGTTATTTCTATTAATGCTATTATTTCTACTCAACAGAATTTCTATTAATTCTACTACTAATAAGAATACAAAACCTTTCGACTAACAGAATTTCTACTAATAATAAGAATACATACTCATCCTTTCTACTAGTAGAATTTCTACTAATCCTACTAATACCAAGTACAGCGTGGCCACTACAAAACTGAAGGGTCTGAAGAAGTCATAACTTGTTCGTTTTCAATCTGTTTTATTTTCATTTTTTACAGGTTTTAGAGCATCTCTTGGCGAATAAAATGGCTACATATGATGTCCAGTAACGAGTGAAACGCAATGAGATTTTCTATTCCAATAAAAGATCAATTATTCAAACTCGGCAACATTATAACGTCAGAGTTTCTCCTAGCGATAACATGATTCAGAACTTAATCGCCCAGTTCGAAAAAACTGGATCAGTCGACGATCTTCCGGGAAGAGGTCGTAAGCTTAGAGTGTGCACTGACGCAGCGGTGGAAGCTGTACGGCAGAGTGTCCTTGAAATATCCATCTGCTTCTACCCGTCGTCGCTCTGCTTAACTAAACATCCCCAGAACATCGCTTCAGAAGATTTTGAAACTGTATTTAAAATGTTTCCTTACAAGATTCAAATGATCTAAACTTTACTAATCCAAGATACTCAGGTGTTTGCAAAAGGGATTTTTGTTTTATATCATTCAGTCTTTCAGTGACCACTCGATATTTCTACTAATACTATTATTTCTACTAATAGTATTTCTATTAATTCTAGTAGACGCTTGTGTGTCTAAGCCTTTTTTTGGCGGGGGTTAATTTAACTATATATATATATATATATATATATATATATAAATATTGAAAGTAAACAACACTCGGAGGCGACAAGCTGTTTCATGATGGACGCAATCGTCAGGCGGGTTTACGATTGCGTCTAGCATAAAACAGCCTGTCGCCTCTGAGTGTTGACTGCAATATTCATTTTATATTGAAAATTACATATGCTTTATCTCTGACATTGAGCACTTTATCCCATTTGTTCTTATGAACAAATCCTCGTTAATTCTACTAATTATCCCCGTTTATTTTATTTTCACTTACCTACAATCTTATGACTGCGGGATTTTTTTCTGGGTCTAATACTGAAATTCTGCTACATCGTACATGAAAAACATTGTTAATCCAGAACAGAAAGAAGTGTAGTCATGTCGAAGAACATCTTCAATAAGTTAGAAAATAATCAAAGAATAATATATATATATATATATATATATATATATATATATTGTAAAATGACAATTGGAAAAAAAAATCTAAATTTAAAAAGGTAGACGCTTGTGTCTAAGCCTTTTTTTTTTTTTGGGGGGTTAATGTAAAAAATGGCTTAGACAAAAGCGTCTATCTTTTTAAATTTGGATTTTTTAATGTAACTATAACAACAAAAGCATTTCGATTTAATTTTTTCCTTGAAAAAGTCGGAAGACGAAACGCGTCGGAAAAATCTAAGATTTTTTCCAATTGTCATTTTATACCAATCTGTATTGTCCACAGAATTGATCTGGGAATTTAACAATATATATATATATATATATATATATATTTAAGAAATGGACGAGGTCCGACAATTTATTTATTAAAGACATTTTTTTATTTATGTTTAACGTTGTTATTTTATAGATACAAGTATTTAAGCAAATGCTCTGTTTATGATAAACAGTATTAAATAACATTTACCGGCCTGAATGTCCGAGAAATTTTCATAGAAAATATTCGTTCATAGACAGGATTCGAACCTGCATCCTATACGGAATCGTCATATACGCTGACGTGCCTTGACCACTCGGTAGACAAGGTCGAATTTACTGTTATAAACTACAATCTTCCATGAATCTCGTACATTCATAACTGCTCTGGCGTATCGAATGTAAACAAATGACGTCATATGTTAAGAAATGGACGAGGTCCGACAATTTATTTATTAAAGACATTTTTTATTTATGTTTAACGTTGTTATTTTATAGATACAAGTATTTAAACAAATGCTCTGTTTATGATAAACAGTATTAAATAACAACCGGCCTGAATGTCCGAGAAATTTTCATAGAAAATCCAAACAATTTTCATTTAGGATTCAACATTTTTCAGGACCACTCGGTAACAAGGTCGAATTTATTTAAAACTACAATCTTCATGAATCTCGTTTCATATCTGCTAATCGAATGTAAACAAATGACGTCATTTGTTAAGAAATGGACGAGGTCCGACAATTTAAATAAAACCATTTTTTTTATGTTTTTACGTTGTTATTTTACCGGCCCAATTTTTTAAGCAAATGCTATTATGATAAACAGTTAAAAATATAAAAAACGTTAAATATTTGTATAAAAATAAAATGTCTTTAATAAAAATATATATATATATATATATATATATATATATAATAAAAGTAAACATTGAAGTCAACACTCGGAGGTGACAGGCTGTTTCATGCTGGACGCAATCGTCAGGCGGGTTTACGATTGCGTCTAGCATGAAACAGCCTGTCGCCTCTGAGTGTTGACTGCAATGTTCATTTTATATTGAAATTTACATATGCTCTATATCTGACATTGAGCACTTTATCCCATAAATATAGCACACCTTAAAACTATATTTCTTCATATATATATATATATATATATATATATATATATATATATATATATATGTATTTGAAATTTATTTCAATCCTTCATAAGGTTTCGCTCCTTAGCTATGATTAATTAATGATGAACATGTCATTTTCATTTAGGATCGGTTTCATCACGATTCTTCTGTTAAGCATGGAGACAAATTATAGATTCTTCTTGCTCAAAGTAGAGTCCAATAGTGTTATAAAAATCCTCGGAGAATCCCAGTAAGGTATATTTCATCATTTCTAAGATACAATGTTTCAAATATTAATCTAACATTTCGACAATTTTGCTGTTACAGCCAGCCGGTATATATAAATATTTATGTATCAAGAACAATTTTGAAGGAAAATGTAGGACAAAGTGTAAAAAAGTTTTCGAATGACGCGTTTCGACCATCATCGGACTAAAATTATTTACGTTGTTGGTCTACCATACGCACAAGCGAGAGATCCTCTGAATTCTAAATTTTAAATTATTTTTCATTTCTTTTATGTGCTCTGGCTATATAATGTAGGTTATTTCATTTAGATTTTTTTTCTTTTTATTTCCATCATTTTTGTTATTGTATTTTTCTTTTTTTTAATATAAAGTTCTACTCTTATCGAAGAAGAAACCTGTTCAACATCATCATCATAATCATTGCCATCATCGTCATTATCCACTTGACTTTGTAATCGTAGGGCGGATCCGAATGTAGAAGCCACGCTGAATCTCCCCCACAGCGGTCTATCAACGGCAGCCATCAACATTTCTGGTACAGTCATACCTGTCCATTGTTTGGCACTATTCAACCAGTTTTTGCGTTGACGTTCTCTCTTACGCCCACCTTCAACGGTGCCTTGCATGTGTCCAAACCACGCCATTTATCACCGTTTGACAGTGGCTAGAACCCTTTCGACCCTTTTCTACCCAAACTCATTAGTTTTTTTGTTCCCAATAGAAAATGCTAAGGAGTTTTCTCATACATCTTTTTCTCAAAAACTTGGATCCTTCTCTCTGTTTCTGCCAACAGTGTCCACATTTCACATCCATATAGGAAAATGGAGGCTATCAGCGATTTGTACAGTCTGTACTTTGTTCTAAAGCTGATTTTGCTCCTCCATATTCTTGTCAATTTGGCCATCTCTACCGTGTCTGCGGCAATCCGTGTGCGGATTTACGAGTTGCAGGTACCAACTTTAGACAAGATTGCCCCACCCCCAGTATTTAAAACTGAACACTTCCTCCAGTGAATTCCTGTTCATGGTAATGTTGATACAGGTGTTATAGTTTGTGCTATTCATCATTACTTTGAATTTCTCGAAGTTGACCTCCATTCCGTATGTTCTTGCGCTTTCAACAAGTTTGTTGGTTAAGTCCTGGAGCTCACTGCTACTACCTGTTACGAGGTCAATGTCATCTAAAACGAAGTTGCTTAGAGAGTACCTTGATCACCAGATCATCCATAATAATTTTGCGCCAATACACTTACAACATTTCCCCCATTCCTGGCAAATCTTCACAGGTTATCACAATGTGGGATACCTACTAAAAAAAAAAAGATGGAAATAAAAGAATATATATATATATATATATATATATATATATATATATATATACAAACAGGGATAGAGCGTATGTAAATATAAAACTGACACTGAAGTCTGGAATGCCGAGCGTCAACAGCCAGTTCCATGCTTAAACGCAATCTTCCGTTTCAGGTCATGTGTATTATGTGTTGGCTCGTTTATTTAAAAATGCAGTTTAATGAGGTATTATTGTTATTTCTAAGCGTAGCTTAGATATGGCACACGGCCGAATGTATGGGGCACCCAGTGAAGATTGAACTCACTACTCAGTCGTAATTGTACTAGCGAGACAAGCTTGCTAACCATTACACCCCGTCAGGATGCTCAAATTTTCTAAGCACAGCTTAGATGTGGTACAAGGCCGAAAGTATGGAGGCACGGTAGAGTAATGGATAGCGGCTTGGATTGAGGAATCGGAGAGCCGAGTTCGAATTCCAGGCGAATCCATTACATTCACTTACGTGCTAACACCCTTGGGAAAGGTGTGAATCCTCTTTCTTCTCCCTCCAGCTATGGGTAAATAGCAGGACAGACTGGGTTCTATAGCCTTGTATGGCAACTGGTCTAGGAGAAGGAAAACTCTTATAGGAGGATGAATGGAGTCTCTCTGAGCCTTGGTTGGCAATCCATTTAGTGTTGGTATCACGATAAAAAACATCCTTGATAGCCCTAGCGCAGCATCAAGAATTCAGCTATTTGACAAGATTATGAACTACACCAATCAAAGTATTGGTGAGTTCAATCTCGGCTGTGGCACTCACTACTCAGTCGTAATTGTACTAGCGAGACAAGCTTGCTAACCATTACACCCCGTCAGGATACTCAAATGATTTTCTAAGCATAGCTTAGATATGGCACAAGGTCAAATGTATGGGGCACCCAGTGAGGATTGAACTCACTACTCAATTGTAATTGTACTTGCCAACCATTACACCACATCAGGATTCCCAAATGATTTTCTAAGTACAGCTTAGATGTGGCACAAGGCCGAAAGTATGTAGCACTTACTACTTAATTCTAGCGAGAAAAGCTTAATAAACAATTAAACCATATCGAGGTGCCCCCAATTAAGTGTTATGTGTAGTAAGGTTATGTATTTCGGGTTTAGTGTATTATTCTAACTGTTATGCCTGAAGATTGCGTTCAAGCATGAAACAAGCTCTCACTACTCGGTGTTGGCCTCGGTGTCCACTCATATATAAGGATTCATTCAAACAAGTTTTATTATAATCGACCGATATGTTTGTTTATTTTTTTTTCTTTTATTATTACATATTTCCAGTTGGCGTTCTCGCACGTCCGGTTAAAAGTTTATACTGTTTTTGTTCATTGTCATTTTATCGTCACTAGTTATAATCGGATGGTTTAATCACTTGAAATAGAAAAAAAAACAACATATTTATTAGCTTCATCCTAGTATTTTTAGGAACGCGTTTCTAATTTAAATAGATGTGAATCCTGACTTCATGTGTTTGCAATTCATTGTAAGTTGTACATTTTTAAATAAATTAGACATTAAAAACTTGATAATTGTTATCTGTGGTGTTTAATGTTTTGTTTATTGATATATATATATATATATATATATATATATATATATATATATATATAATATATGAAAAGCAAATATATGGATATAGATCCGACAGTATGAAGAAAAATATACAGAAAAAAAAAAAATCTTAATATGCAATTAACATTAATACAGCATAAGTGCATATTAAGATTTTTGTTTGTTTTTTCTGTATATTTTTCTTCATATAACTATCTATCTATCTATCTATCTATCTATCTATCTATCTATATATATATATATATATATATATATATATATATATATAATGGCAGCTTCGTTTTTAAGTCTTTCTTTACAGAAATAATCAATGTGTACGACTGGATGTAAGTTTTGCTAAGGTGCAACTGAATGTAATGACTGTGTAACCAATATAAGAATTTATGTATTTATTATTATTATTAGAGTTGGAAATGCAGTCTTCCAGACAGCAGGAGAATTTTTGGTTCCATGTTTTCTTTGACAATGGATTTAGTGTTTCTAAATAAAATTGGAAATCAGACCACAAGTTCCATTCTGTAAAACGTTTCCTGGGGCATCATTTCGAATTTCTAGTCGTTCATTGCGTTATCTATATTAAGATCTGTTAATTTTTTTCCATTGCGTTATCTATATTAAGATCTGTTAATTTTTTTATTGCGTTATCTATATTAAGATCTGTTAATTTTTTTTTTATTGCGTTATCTATATTAAGATCTGTTAATTTTTTTTATTGCGTTATCTATATTAAGATCTGTTAATTTTTTTTTGCGTTATTATATTAAGATCTGTTAATTTTTTTATTGTTATCTATATTAAGATCTGTTAATTTTTTCATTGCGTTATCTGTATTTTTTTCTGTTAATTTTTTTTGCGTTATCTATATTAAGATCTGTTAATTTTTTTTCATTGCGTTATCTATATTAAGATCTGTTAATTTTTTTTATTGCGTTATCTATATTAAGATCTGTTAATTTTTTTCATTGCGTTATCTATATTAAGATCTGTTAATTTTTTTTTTCATTGCGTTATCTATATTAAGATCTGTTAATTTTTTTTCATTGCGTTATCTATATTAAGATCTGTTAATTTTTTTTTCATTGCGTTATCTATATTAAGATCTGTTAATTTTTTTTTCATTGCGTTATCTATATTAAGATCTGTTAGTTTTCGTAAGAATCTATAACCAAACTTTATATTTGCTTTTTATTTTAATTTTCCATTATGTACACATTTTGTTTTTTTGCGGACGGAATGCGTGTATCCTCTTGTATGTACGTATGTAAATATGTGCCTATGTACGTGTGCAAACGAGTATGAACACTTCACTATTGGATTTAAGTTAATTTCCCACCTGGGGCTGAAAAAATCCCCGTCAGAGCGACTTTCAATAATTCGACCAAACATAAGTATTTTAGGTAGAAAATTTTTGCTTGCACCGATAGCTTTTCAGCATCATCTTGCTTACACACACACACACATATATATATATATATATATATATATATATATATATATATATATATATATATATATATATATATATATATAAATGTGAACATAAAAGACAACATAGGGGCGACAGTCTGTTTCATGCTAGATGCAATCGTCAGGCCACGAGTGCTCTGACAATTGGCTGTAGTATGAAAACAGACTGTCATAAGTGTTGACTTTATGTTCACTTTTATATTTACACACGCTCTATCTCTGATATTGAGCACTTTATCCTATAAATATAGCACACCTTAAGACTATATTTCTATATATATATATATATATCTTCATATATATATATATATATATATATATATAAGCAAAAAGTATGGATACACCTTCAGGATTTCGAAGATTCGCTTAAAATTTAAAGGATGCGGGCATTTTTCAAAATTATTTTAATAACTCATTTTGGGCCAAAGATACAACCTACTCTTACTGAAGGGGTTTATAAAATATTTACTAAATAATAACGAAATTAATCCATTATTGCATAAAGTTTCTTTAATATTTTAGCATTTGGGGGCGCTAATGTTTCTTATTTTTTAAGGGTAATCTGTAGGCTGCCGGATTGAAATGTAAGGTAAACCCTCTCTTAAA
>CAHIKZ030004816.1:1077500-1147500 GCA_903632075.3 Acanthosepion pharaonis | reverse complement strand
TTATTAAAAAAAAATATTCAAAGAAAACCGACAAAGAAAACTCTGCATATGTGCAACTTGCTAACAAAACCTACCTACGAGATATTCCGTTGTTATGGAAAGAAAAGGTATACTTGTGTAATGATTTATGCTATCATAACAACGGAATATCTCATTAATTGTTAGGGGGCTTACTGCATCGGATACAGACAGACATATATAAAGCAACATTCAGTGGGATATTTTTTAATCATTTCACTCCAAGCAAGGCGATAATGCCGCTAAGATGCAAAGTGTTACTGGGAGTGAAAGAGAACGAGAATAGGGAGGAAGTACAATAAAAGAAATGGTTCAAGAAAAATAGAAGATGGAATTGACGTTTCATTTAAATTGATGAAGATTGTAGGTGACAGAAACCGGGTCCTCAAGCGGGAAAAGAAACTATTAGAATAGAATTTACGGTAAAACGGTGAGACCTAATAGCCAATCTAGTAGCACGGCTGAATTCATGTATGTAGATGAATAGGAATAGTTAGATTCAATGCCTCCAAAATCAAACTAGTTACATTCCATCATCGCCAATCGGACCCTGAACTATCATCACTCACGATGAATGGGTGCTCCCTTGGGGTTGACTCGTACCTTGAGAAAATCTCTAGGCCTTAAAATCAACCCAGGCTTCAAGCGGATCTCGTACATACAATCTATTGCAGATGCTGGAAAAATGCTCTGTTCCCTGTACCGCTCTAGTAAGTATTTGACTCCTCATGCTATCGTCTACCTTTACAAAAACCAGATCAGGTCTAAAATTGAGTACTACTGTCATATTCGGACAGGAGCTACCCAGTCTTCTTTTCTAACCTCGACAGCGTCCTAAAGAGTACCCGCGAGGGACAAATTATTTTCCACCCTGCAACCCCACTCTGACAAACGAGATTTCACAAGCCTCTCACAGCTCTATTGGTACTTTCATGGAAAGAGCTCAGGTGAACTACATTCCTTAGTACCAGCAGTTCTAACCCTTGCGGCTAGGACACGCCATGCGACGCACATTGTAGCAAACCAACGTCATTCCTTCCGTATTCCATTAGCGAATAGTAAGTTGTAATCAAGGAACTTCTTCCAGCGAACCACTGCTCTGTAGAACCGATTCCCAACGAATATACGCTCTTACTTGTATTCGAAACGACACAACAAATATGCATCTGAAATAATTTAAATATGAAGAGAATTTAACAACACCGAAAATGAACGCCCGTTGAAAAAGGTTGAAAATGGCCGAATGCGATGGGACAATGGGCAATGTTTGGACACGCTGAATCCCACTAAACGGAAAAATGTAAAAACGCCGGAAAAACTAAATAAAAAAATTAATTAAATGTTCCTTGCCTGTTATATTAAACGAAAGTTTCTTAAAAGAAACGTTGCTGCCCAAATAGACATTAATATATATATATATATATATATATATATATATATATATATATATATATATATACCCAAGTATATAATTTGTATATACGGAATGAATTCCAATAACCAACAATTACTATTCTTAAAAGAGTGCTCAATATAAAGTAGAGCAGATATAATTATTTAAAAAAAATTATAATAAATATGTTATAAAAATCACTACAAAAATAGCCATTTCGTTTCAACACCCTGGTAATTCATATCAAGTGATGATGTTGACATTCAACATCATCACTTGATAAGACACCAGGGGTGTTGACACAAAATGGCTACTTTTGTAGTGATTTTATAACATTTATGTTATAATTTTTTTTTAAATAATTATATATATATATATATATATCGGTTGGGTTTCAATCCGGGCTTGAGGTATTCGGTTGTCTAGTCGCACTGAAGAGCTGCGATACAGCGAAACAGTACTATCTGAGAATGTCATAATTTAGCTGTTGAAAATATATTTTCAATCGAGCACTGTTGAATGACAAGCTAATTCTAAAAACAACAACCACCTGCGTTAATGCGAATCTCTTCAGTAAAATGAATGGAGCACTTCGGTTGTTGGACGATTGTTTACATTTGTGAAAAACAATACGCTAGATTTGGCTGACTCATTCTGTCGAGTGAAGATAGCTCAGTGGT
Source organism: Acanthosepion pharaonis (assembly GCA_903632075.3). Lineage (NCBI taxonomy): Eukaryota > Metazoa > Mollusca > Cephalopoda > Sepiida > Sepiidae > Acanthosepion > Acanthosepion pharaonis. The sequence goes on along the minus strand of CAHIKZ030004816.1, from coordinate 1,145,409 downwards.
AGACATTCTGACTGGTATCAAACCGGTTGGGTTGCAATCCGGGCTTCAAGCATTTGGTTGTCTCGTCGCACTGAAGAGCTGCGAAACAATACTGTCTGCGAATCACACACACACACACACACACACACACACACACACACACACACACACACATATATATATATATTCAAGTCATCTGAGGATCGTGTGAATATCGGGTTACGACTAGGGCCATCCTTTCATAGTAATTAATGTTGTTAAGCATTTTTTCTCTATCTAGGCTTCGGACACTTTCCAGTATTGAATAGGATGGTTTGCCTTTAAGTCTTTTTTTTTCTTTCAGTATTGTTCACTTTATCTGGAGAAACGTTTTAGGTTTGGGAAAGCTGTAGTTTGGCTCCATCAACGATTTTGAGTTTTTTATATATATATATATATATATATATATATATATATATATATATGTCATATTATTAGAGCAAACCTCTATACCAAAACTTCTATCAACTGATAATCTACAAGAACCTTTAAGAAAGATACTATTCGAAAATACTGGAGTTCTATATAAATCAAATTTCCGAAAACACAACGTTATAAAGGAGTACCTGTACATCAAACAGCCATCAACCTTATCTTGTTTAACAATGGTAACGTAGTGCTGAAAGTTTTTTGGTCTTTTTTTAAATAGAAAGTCACCCACTCGAATTCCAGCCAACCCAACGCACGATGGCTCGGAATTAACACTCCTACTGTAATTCACGCATAATACATCTCACAGAGTCAACACATGAAATTAAACTAACACCAACAACACCCCCCCTTGAAAATAGTTAAAGAAATGGCCGAAAGCGTTTGGGACAATGGACATTAGGGACAGTTTTTCTACTCGCTTACTCCTACTAAATGGAAAAATGTAAGAACGCCGGAAAAACTAAATAAAAATTAATCAAAGTCGTATAAAAATCGCGTGTGCGTGAAACTCGGGTTATGAATAGAGCCATCCTTTTATCGGAATTAACGTTATTAAGTGTGTTTTTTTTTGTTTTTTTTGTTTTGCTCTGGCTAGGTAATGTAGGCTTTGGGCACTTTACTGAGTAGGTAGGTTGGCATTGCGGTTTTTTTTTCTTTGTTTCTTCACTATTGTCGTTTTGTTCAAGATTTTTTATAATTTGGTGAGTTGTCCATTAGTCCCATCAATGGTTTTTCGAATTTTTTTAAATAATAATAATATATATATATATATATATATATATATATATATATATATATATATATATGTGTGTGTGTGTGTGTGTGTATATATATATATATATATATATATATATATATATATAGGATCTTAACAGTTTTGTATTGCCCGTTTGAATGAAATATTGCCTTCTTATAATACTTAAGATAAGCTTGCGTATACAAAGTACCTTCTCCACGCATACTTTCACTTCAAGAATGTGAGCAAAACTTCAGGATCGCTGAGGCTTTTGAGCCAAGTGTTTTTATTTTTTATTTTTTTTTTTTGTCATTGTGTAACTACTTCTCTATATATCAAGTAAAACGTTTCGATTCGACGTTTTATGATTGTTCTCTGTGAAGTTTTCTACCTCATCGTAAGTTTGTTGCCTTGCTTCTGTGGGTATAGGCATAAAGCAATCCGCCTGCCAGCCTTTTTTTTCCCGGTTGGAGTCGAGGAGATTTAAGATGCGTAACTCATCCATTATAAGAAATTAGTTTATCTCCCCTTGCTCCTGCTGTTACTGGAAGTTTCTATTATCGACTTTTTATGGTATAACCCAGTTTTCGCGCCAAACAAGATTTTGAACGCAGCGCCCAAAGCAGTTCGAAAGTGAAGGCATCAGAATTTTCAAGCGAAAGAATGTGTTTGAACCTTCCAGATGGCTCCAAAGACTAACAATCTTTGCTTGAATGATAAATATGAGTAGGCAACTATTTATACTGAAATATATTGGAATTAACCCAATTGTTTGACTATATCCGCTAAAAAAACGTTTTTAGCAATTCTCTCAATTCATGTCTTGATGTATATGTTACTGTTGCATATAAAATATCTTTAAACTGTTCAATTTTCTCTTCTTTTTCATCTGTCCGACTTGATGTGGAAGTCATTAAAAAGCCCATATTATTTACTACGCTTGTTAAACAATGTAGAAACTAACCACAATTTTTAAAGCAAATTTTCCACATGCTTTTCTCCTCTCTTTCTTTTTTCTCTCTCTCTCTTTTTCCTACTATGTCCTTTCCGGGTGTTATCGATCAAGGTTCTCCGTAGCTTCCTATTTGTTGTTGCTCTCTGGAATATTTTCTCCTTGCTTTAATTCTCTCTTTTTCTCCTTCTCTCTTTGTGCATAGTGTTACACAGTATGTACAAAATTCTCAAATAAATAATCGGTTCTAGGGACATTCGCCGTAAACGTTTTTGCCGTAGGAAAACTCGCCTCAGGAATTTTAACCGGAGAAAACGTTGCCATATAGGATTTTTGCCGTAAGACAATTTCATTGCATTTTCTTTAATATGCGAAATACCTTGTTATCAAGAATACCTGACTCACACTATTGTTACTTCGATTTAAACATTTTAATAAGCGAAGTTATGGGATCAATATTCACCCTTGTCGGTGAGGAGCGCAAATATTTCAAATTGGCACCGAAACCTACGTAACGCAATTTCATATTTCAGACTTAACGTTAATCTTTCTGTTAACATAGTATCAGTCTGCCAATAATTCTCACTCAAGAAATATATATTACTAGCAGTAGAGCCCGGCGTTGCCCGGGGATGTAACAGTAAAAGATAGATCAAGTATCGACCATCATAAAGACTGAAAAATAAAATCAACAAAGATTATTGTTTAAGGTTGACGGACACGCATGTCTTAATTGTTTTTTTTTTGGTTTTTTTGTTTGTTTTTTTTTTTTACGAATTGGTCAAACTCAAACTCAAACAAAAACATAGTTTTCAATCGTTATGAGTCTACTAATTGAATAGAATTTTATTATAAACAATTGTCTTGTAAATGGAATTTTTAAAGCATTCTGAATGTAAAAATAAAGAAGAAAGTGTGCAAGACAATAAGAAACACTACCTGCCAAAAAAAAGTGAATGTAGGTAATCCGATCCCATATATAAACGAACACAGACACACACACACACAAACAATTTGGGTTTTATAATAAGTATAACTCGATATGAGTTGTCCCCCTTTCATTCTCGCTATGCCTCTTAATCGTGTTTTCAAAATGATTTCGTGCCAAAACAATTGTGTTTTTTCCAATTTTTGGCGCTGTCAGAACCACCGCAAGGTAATTTTACGTAGTCCTGTGAAGTTTTGTTGAAATCGGTTGAAAAATGTAGGAAATCCGACCCAATATATAAACGAACAGACACACACACACATGACCTGGGTTTTATAATAAGTATGATTTCAAACAAACTTACAACTTGAATACGCAATCAGCTACAGGTGACTGCTTGAAATACGGGATGTATTTCGTGTATATATATATATATATATTGTGTGTATTTAGGCAGCATCTTTTCATTCATACACGTTTCATTAAATAATATAGACAAGTGTTGTCTATTTTATGTAAACTCTTTTCATAACGTCTAATAAGTTTAATAACATTATCATTGAACGAAGAAAGAAATTCACAATATTGATCCATATTTTTTTCAATATAATCTAATATATCAACAACAGATCCTAGCAAAAAAAATTAAATTAATCATATACTACACTAAATCTAGTATATCTAACTTAATTCTTCGCAATGATGCTTCTCCCCCGGTTAGCGATTTGCTTTATAGTTTATAAATTCAAGTGCCCTTTGGGAGATTGTATCTCCAACGATTTAAATAATGTTTATGTTGGTCACACCACAAACTCGCTTTCACGACGCTTGACACTACATTGGAATGAAAACTAACATTTTTAGGCATTTAAAACAAGATGCCTGCCCGCACACACAATTCCGTAAAATACTTGTCGAAAACACAATTATACTTCGACATGAAAACAATAGACAAAAATTAAAAATCCTTGAAGCATTATACATTAAACAGTTGAAACCCAACCTAAACAAAATCAACTATGGAATCTCTACAAATATCCTTAAATGTCTGTAGTCGGTGACGGAGGCCATTGGTTTGTGCCAACGGCATTCCATACTTCATACTTCTCCAATTCACTCTCGCGTGGTCATGTGTGACGTCATAAGATGCGGTGCGATTTTCGCTTCTAGCGTCTTATATGCACGTGGTTATCGTTGCTTAGAGATTATCTATGTAAACAATCACAGACTGTCATCACTGTCTTGTCCGTATATTGCTTAATATGTTGTAATTGACATCTTTGATAATGGCTTATGTAAGCCGAAAGCTTAGATTATATTAAAAAAAAAATGAATCAATATTGTGAATTTCTTTTTTCGTTCAATGATAATGTTATTAAACTTATTAGACGTTATGAAAAGAGTTTACATAAAATAAATAGACAACACTTGTCTATATTATTTAATGAAATCGGACTAAATTTGTTTTGTTGCGGCAAATTTACTCCGATGAAGTACGAAACGCGTGACAAGGAACTTTTTTCCACTTTGTCATACACTTTTCCCCATTATTTCTCTTGATATACAGTGTAACCCGGATATAAGAGAGTTGTCGGGACCGGAGAAGAAGTTTCTTATATCCGGGTTTCTCTTATATGCGGGTTTGGTCTATTTTGTTTAGGTAAGTATGGCTCTAATTTGGGACCAGAGAAAATCTCTCATATATCCGGGTTTCTCTTATATCCGGGTCTCTTATATCCGGGTTACACTGTATAAAAATATATCGTCATCTTTCTCTCTCTCTCTCACACACACAAACACACACACATATATATATATACATACACATGTACACACACACGCATATATATATATATATGTTAAATATATATATATATATATATATATATATATATATATATCTTATTAATAAAAAAGTTATTCTTAATAAGTACACGTGATTTTACACACACCAATATATATATATATATATATATATATATATATATATATATATATATATATATATAGATATATGTGTGTGTGTGTGTGTGTGTGTGTACATTTTAAAGAGAAAAGAATGTCGCAAAGGTTTTTCGGCTATAATGTTGATTGTTTTGTATGTATATATATATATATATATATATATATATATATATATATATATTTATATATATATAGCAAGAGGGAGAAAGAGTTAGTGAGAGAGAGAGAGAGGAATTAGTGAGAATGAGAACCATTGACAGAAATACAGTAAAAGAGACATATATGGGGTTTCAGAAAGTGAGACAGACACAGAGAGAGAGAGAGAGAGAGAGGGTGGGACCAGTGAGTTTAACATGTAATCTCTACTGGCTTTAGAAGATCAGGTGGGCGCTTGATTTCTCACGCACACGTGCTGAGAAGCAGGTCTGTCCGCTCGAATTACCATGCTACCAAGAAGTGAAGTGTGGCCCCTTATTGTAATAGAATAAAAAGAAGCTTCTTTAGAAAAATACTCACTTTTAATATTAATCCGATTTTTCCACCCGAATGATCTACCCCACACATGCTTTACTTTTATCAGCAGAAAACATAGTTTTCTGCAGTGTTTTACTCGTTTAAAAGTCACTGCATCTTTAAAAGTCACTGCATATTTCCACTGCAGCTTTTACAATCACAAGAAACATTACCCCCAAAAGTATAATTTTAGCGTTAATGTATGTTATTAATCCTAGTGACACCTATGAATTCATATATCTCCATCTCTTTCTATGACTTCCTTGGATTCCCCTGTCAAGCATATACGTTGGCAGCCTCACTACAGTACGTTTTCCCTCTTTGGTTTGCACAGCATGTTGGTTTTTACAGGATGGATTCACTAGTTCCATGCCAAATCGGTTTTGAATTTAGAATCGTCCTTCTCCTAAACTGGTCACCAACAAAGGCCGAGACCCATTATCAAACGTAGATGGTTGAAGAGAAAGATATATATCTGTTCCAAGAGCGTTTATGCAAAAATGAGCGCAACAAATTCATACAGAATTTGAAACCGGTACAGCGATTCTACTTTCCGCGTCAAAATATTATATATCTATCTATATATATATATATATATATATATATATATATATAATGGACTCTCCCGTCAGTTTCGACGTATGTGGATCTGACAGCTTATTGATTCAGTTATGACATTTTGTGCGATAATCTTAAGTAGCATCTAAGACCCGCTAGTGATTTACAAAGGAGGCCACATATGGAGCTAGTGTGAGGATTGTGAGATGAGATCACTGTTAGATTGGCTGACCTTTCAGATCTTGATCTCGCTTCTTGAATATGATTCAGACAAGCAGATTGAAAATTTCTGAGTCCACTAAAACACGTTGATCTCCATTCTACCCGCTCCAAGGCTAAGCGCTCAAGGGTGTTATGTGGTATATTAACTGCTGACAAGTTGCTTTTCAGCTTGTCTTTGTATCTTAGCCATGGGCGTTGTACATTCCTGTAGCCCTAATCTAACTGGCTGTACATTAGGATCTTGGGTATCCTGTCATCAGACATTCTCAAGACATGACCAGTCCACCGTAAGTGAGACTGTATGATAAAAGTCTCGATTCGTCCAATATTACACCTGTTAAACAGGTCTACGTTAGATGTCCTATCTTGAAGCTTAACTGCACGGATTGCACGCAGACAGCTTTTATGGATAACATCTAGCTGGCGTAGATGGCACCTGTATGGAGTCCACGACTCTGAGCCATACAAAAGGATGGCAAGTACAACAGCTCTGTAAATCCGAATCTTCGTATCCAGTCAAATAACCCACTCATTCCATAAACGATGGCGAAGTTTGCCGAAAGCACTGGTAGCCTTAGCAATCGGATAAATGATTTCATCATCTAAAGTGCCACTGTAATTGACTTTAATACCAAGATAGGTGAAAGACTTTACATAGTTCAGGGCTTTGTTTTCTACTTTCAATGGTCTCTCTGGAAATTTGTAGACTGGTTGTATTTGTTTCTCACCACGCAATTGCTTCGGAAATATATATATATATATATATATATATATATATATATATATATATATATATATATATATATACTAAGCTAACAATTTAATTTTCCTCAATACTCGTTTGCTGAACTTCCGTCTAACTCAATATTTTCCAGTTAACTTTAACCTGCAAAAATTCAAATGCAATGTTAATTGCTATCTACTGACTGCCTGATTACACACACACACACATTGTCGTGCGCATACATATATATATATATATATATATATATATATATATATATATATATATATATATATATATATATATATATATGTTCACATCATCTGACAATCATGTTTATTTTTTAAAACAGGATCTATTTATGCGTGTTTGTGTTAGATTATGCTTATGATGGAGGGGAAATTCTCCAGGGGGAAATTTATATATATAATATATATATATATATATATATATATATATATATATATATATATATATATATGCATTATTTACCTTGCCAGACCAAATTAAACTATTAAATAAAAGATCAAAAATAATCTTTATTTTTTTTACTAAGTTACTAAAACATCGAAAACCGAAAAGTATAAATAAATATATAAAATGCAAATAAAAAAAAGAAGCAAAATAAATTAATCACAAAAAATAAACAAACCCCTCCAGCCAAAATAACTGTTGGAATTGGCTACGCAATTTCACTTTTATATTTACATACACTCTATCCGTATCCCTATATTTATTCCGTAAATAAATCACACCTAAAAATATATTTCTTCATATATATATATATATATGTGTGTGTGTGTGTGTATGTGTGTGTGTGTGTATATATATATATGTATATATATATATATATATATATATATATATATATATATATATATATATGTATATATATATATATATATATATATATATATATATATATATATATATATATATATATATATATATATATATATATATATATATATATATATATATATATATATATATCAAAAGATCCAGTTGTCTCAGATGTGTTACAACGGATGACTATAAATATGACACTGAAATCCGAAAACGCATTTAAATATATACAGGTGCCTTCCAGAAGCTGAAGAAAGTCTTAAGAAACAGAAACATTTAATTGGAAGAATACGAAATGAATGCCGAATTGCTATGCAATATCAGTTTTCCTATATGGTTGCGAAGGCTGAAGAATTTCATAACTGATAACGAAGAGATTTGAGACAACAGAGATGAAATTCTAAAGATGGAAGTTGGAAATATTATGGACGAACGCGTCAGCACCGAAGATTTAAAGACATTTGAAACGCAAAGGACACTTTTAGTTAGAATTTGAAAGAAACAGTTGGAAATATCTGGAACATAATGAGAAAAGGAGGTTTGGAAAATGTGACACTCATAAGATATGTGAACGGTATATAGGGATGGGAGAAACTTTACTAACATTTGTAACGAGTTTGTGCCACTGAATATCACAACAGATGAATAGGAAGTTTTGTTAGGTGTTCTCTCATTACTAATGTTTTCTTTTTCTCATATTCTCTCTCAGTGTCAATTGAATCTCAGTTGCTTTATTCCCTTCCTTGGGGGAAATGAGTAAAAAATAATAAGCTTTTTTTACCGTTTTTCTTTATTTTTATAATAAAAAAATGTGTTAATATGTCATTTTTTTTACAGTAGAATCCCTGAAAACTGGACTAAGAAAGCTATCCGGATATCAGGAAATGGTTACAAAGTCCGGATATGAGGGGTTATATTTAGATTAAAATAAAAGAACTGAAATCAGGTTTAACATTTATTTTCAATGTTTTTATAGTAAACAAAATAAGCTAATGGTGAGTGAAATATAACGGAATTGATTTTAAGGAAAAAGAAATAAATTACGTAATGTTAATGAAAATTCATTAAATTAAGTATGCCACGTATACAAAACAAATAATGTTAGGTGGATTTTTTAATCGCTGTTGCATGATGATTCTTTCTCTTCTAATGTCATTCTCAACCTTTTACGCATTTCGTTTTGCTTTTGTTCTTAAAAATTTTTAAACTAAAGACACTTTTTATCTCTGCGTCATAAGTGAATGCTTTCTTTCCATAAAACTGACCTTTTCAATAGCTTTTACAATTTCAGTCCAAATTTCATAACAATCATCTTTTTTTTTTATTTCCTTGTTCATTGTGACAGAGTGAACACTGGAGAATAGTTTCTTTGGAAGATTTTATATCATATAATGTTGACGTTCCTATGTTGAACTCAGACATTAGTTACAATGAATTTTCATCAGCGTCTACTTTGTTTAAAATTTCCACTTTTTACGATATAAGTTTTTCTTTATCTCTAATTCCGATCATCTTTTGCACCAATACAAGCCATTAGGGTGAAATAAGCATAAGCAATTATCCAAAGTAAATTTCCTGAAAAACAGAAATTTCTAATCAGTTACATATCACCCAAATAGTTCAAATATAAACATCAAAATCATATCCGGATATGCGGGATTCCGGATATGCAGGATTCCGGATATACGGGATTCCGGATATGCATGATTCCGGATATGCGGGATTCCGGAGATGCGTATTTTTTTTTTATAATTAAAGAGAAAATATACATGAAAGTATCTTTTTAAAACATTTTTTGTTCATTTGGCGTGTACGTTCCTTCAGTCGTTTCCGGCGGAACAAGTAAAATCCCCGTAGATTAAATAAAGCGTTTAGTTCAAAGTTCAAAGTTCCATGAAAGTAAACTGGATCGAGAAACACTGAAAAAGATCAGAAATCTGTACAGTCGAAACGTTGTGATAATATACATAAAAATGAGGACATTAGTCTAGGTGTACATACTATAAACAATGAAAACACCTCATGCCAGAGAGAAATTACTAAGCCTGACTTAGTGTTCCACAAGTTTACAATAATACGACGACTCGAGAGGATTGAACCCTCTAAACAGGCAATTATGCGAAGGACGAGCCTTCTGTACAACAGTTGCAAATTATAATTATTAGACTGTCATGAGTCTCAATGATGAAGAATCCGGTGAAGATTGAACCCATCTCACAGGCAATGGCCTACGTGACTAGCTTGTTAATCCAACATGCGGTTTTCTCATAGTTGAATGTAGATTAAAAATTGTTTGTTAAGCTCAGAGACAGCCGTGTCGATAAAAGAGAATGAACGATACTATTACTTTTCATTTCAAAGAGTAGAATTCGTTTGTCGTTATTGAAAAGACTTTACGAAGAGGTCAGAAAGTCAAGCGGCACATCGTTAATTCTGGGATCGCGTCAAGACATGTATTGCTTGGATGATTTAACGAGGGTATTAACAGAAGGAATAATAATAATAATAATAATAAAACAGCAATATTCAGTTATCTTTGAACAAAGCATTTAGTCTTCCACTCATTCTTAATCTTGCCCTATTAAAGTGATAAAAATAAATTTCATTGGCGAGCCACGAGCAATTAGCAGATTCCTACCTGTTGCTCCGTGCAGGTATTTTTCACTTGATAATCCTTTTGTGATAGAGGGTAATAAAAAAAAAAAGAAAGAAAGAAAAAAAAAAAGATGGTGACTAGGTATTAATTGGATGATAATACCTTCTAATCTCTTCAGAAGTATTAGCCTTACTTAACGTTTGATTATTTCAATTAAAACAATTATATACATAGATACATATACAGGGAGCGATGGATAAATTGTCGTCTAAATTACGCAAAAATAAAAAAAAAATACTTACATCTCATTTTAACAGATATGTTTTACAAAATTCAACACAGATTTCTTGAAATACTAAAGGATAAATTTATTCAATAAAATTGCCATTGGTTTCAACTCCGGCCTCCAGACGACTTCGTAATTTGCAACTCGTCTGGGCAGTCTTTTTAAAGTTAGTGAATTCTTCCATAAGCATTGCCTTCAGTTCATCTTTGGTGTTACAAGGAGTTTTGTTCGTCGTTCACTCAACTGCGCCCCATATATAAAAATCAAGGGAATTACAGTCTGGGGTGTTAGGTGGTCAGATGCAAGTGGTGATGCGGTCACAGATATTGTCTGGCAGCCATGACTGGAATCTCCTGCTTGTGTGACATGGTACAGAGTCCTGTTGCCAGACATGTTTTCCAGCAGCCACCCTCTTGACTCAGGAGAGGACTAACTCCTCAAGGCACTTGATGTATGCCTTCGTGTTTAGTCTAAGGCCCTATAAGACGAATGGAGGCATAACGTCGCCATCACTAGTGATCACTTCAAACACCATGATGTTGAATGGATATATCATCTAACTCTTAAGATTGACACCCAAACACTCGATAATGTTCGTATTGTTGCTTCTGGCGCTTTCCAAATTTCTGTTGGAGGGAACTGCGTCATGGCGCCCTTTTTTCTCACAGTTGGTTCCCAACTGAACCTAAATATACAATACATTCAACAAAATTAAAAACAAACGACGCGCATACGCGAAATTAAAAACATAAAATGGCGAAAATTTACCCATCGCAACCTCTCTCTCTCTCTCTCTCTCTCTCTCTCTCTCTCTCTCTCTTATATATATGATTTTTACATATGGCTGCGCCATATATATATATATAGGTAACTCCACACGTCTCGGAAAACTTTCGGCTTTTTTGATTTGCTAATGATCAAAGCAATTTCGAAGGAAAAAGGTTTTAAAAAAAAGAAAGAGCTATGAACATGAACGTCTGTCGAAAATAATTGTATAGCATACAGGTCCAAAGCCCAAAGAAAAAAACCCCGATACGAGTAAGCAACTAACTAAAAAAGTGCTCAATACAAAATTAGTCAATACAAAAGTAGAGCAGACCAAGTCAAACCTAGAAATGCCAGCTTTCCCAGACGATCCGCTTAGGTGAAAACTTGGTAGGTTTGTCTGGCTCTCTAGGTTTGACTATCTATCTATCTATCTATCTATCTATCTATCTATCTATCTATCTCTCTCTCTCTCTCTCTCTCTATATATATATATATATATATATATATATATATAGTTTCGTAATCGGAATTCGTTAGGATTCTTGCAATTCTGTTAATAGTATCAACAGTATTATTCTTGGGATGTGCATTATTATCCAAATTTTTAAATTGCTTTAAAATTTTATTATTGCCTTTCTTTATAATCTTAAGATTATCGGTGTAGCTATAACTTTGTTTTAGTGCGTTTCTGATAAATATTTTACTAAGAGGGTTACTTTTAGGGAAATGTTTATCAATTAAATGGAGGAAGTACTAGACTAACTTAGTACTGACCAAGAAATTGTGGTGTACCATGATTGTCAACGTCCTTAATATGCATTGAAGAAGAGGGAGAATCTATGCACTGGCTGGTCTAAATTTTGATGATCTATTTTCTGTGCATGTGTTGTCGCTGTTGAAGAGACGCCAGACACGCCAGTTTAAAATTGCCTGATCAGAAACAATTAGCGGTTTAACTTATTTATTTATTCGTTTCTCGCTTGGAAACATGTTTCTTACACTTTTCCCATCAGTTGGGGATAAAGGAGAAATAAATAGAAACACAGTATGGGATAACAAAATAATTGCTTCAAGAAAGTTTACAAAACTACACTGACGGTAAAGGAAATTGCCACACTCTGTTTCAATTTCCCCAAGATTATACGCAAAGATAATATCAACTGAAATTTTCGTCTACAGCAACAGCAAAGTACATTAGATAGTTCTATACAAATTGTCAATAATAATTAAAGGCTTCGGGCCAGATCAGGTTGACTCATCGATTCCCGTTCGATCACCAAAGTTAAGCAACGTCGAGCCTGGTCATTACCTAAATTGGGAATACTAGGTGATGTAAGGTTCAATGTGCGGGTGGTGCAATGGATATTGGCTCAAAATTGTTCATCGGAGAGACAAGTTCCAATTCCCCCCCCCAAATCTTACAATCTAAATGATTGGCTGGCGTTAAATAAACTGCAAGTGTTGATAAACCGTAAAAAACGTATCCCTCAATGAATCAATAATGGTTACGGATTTTCTCACACAGTTTCTTAACATTTAAAATCTTAACAAATATTAACAAATATTAGCTGGCGTTAAATAGCTTGCAAGGGTTGATAAACCGTAAAAAAAAGTATCCCTCATTGAATCAATAATGGGTACGGATATTCTCACACAGTTTCTTAACATTTAAAATCTTTTTTTTTTTTTTTTAATTATTTATCATATTAAGATTTTCATTTTCTATAAAGTTAGTTCAGAAGTTCTAATATGCTTTTCTGAAGCGAATTTCACAGAAAATATTTAGATATTTGCCCATAGAACATAGGCATCTGCCCGGTTTACATTGGAATAAAAAAAAATGTAAAACATAGGACTGGTTTCTACTTCAAAAAGTAAGCATGGGAAAGTTTTATATTAGATTCAAACGGAAACGCAGGTCCAGTTTATACTTAACTCAAAAGGTAAGCATTGGCCCGGTTTATACTAGAGTCAAAAACCTAGATATGGATCCAGTTCAGAATTGGGTAAAAAAAAATATGCATATTAAAGTAAAAAAGGTCTACATAGGTACAGTTTATACTTTACTCCACAAGCGTTCACATACAAAATAGCCACTTCTGAACCGATGTTGACCTTTCTGCATTAGTCGTATTTTAAGCCTATTCACCAGAGTTTGAAACGATCGATATTTACAATTGTTGCATAATCTAATGTTGTGTACCCGATGAGGATGTAGTAGCAATAGATATTTATTAAAATTAGAAAATAATATCAAACTTAGATAATATCAAATATCATAATATCATACCATAATATCAAATTTAGAGCATAATGTCAAACTAATAGTTTGTAAAAACGAGCTGGCACTACACAACTGCGAAAGTCTTACTGGAAGAAAGCAGTCCGCAAAATAATTATAGATATTGTGCGAATCTATTACGCACGTACATTCATACATACAAAAACACAAATCACATACAACGCCAAGCATTCATTGGTTAATTAATCACCACTACGTTATTATAGACAATTTACAAATCGCAGTAATGTGACAATTTTGTAATCGCTCTATTTTCATGTAGTCAGTTTCGTGCACTTTTGAGAGAAACGGATCACAGAAGCTTTCTTAAGTCTCCCCAAAGCTCGATCGCTATGCCAACCAATCAGATCGTCTGCACGTGAAGAATAATTCTTCCCGCGTATCGATTTGGAGCCTATAGTTACTTATTTAAGCAATAATTATTCTTAGCTGATTAGTGAGAATTCAGCTGACAAACGAATCCACGACAGTTCAAATCATGCGCCAACCTTCTCACTCACACACACCACTCACATGCTGAACATACCTCACATAATCTTTTCTTACACAGCAATCTTTCAAGGACTATTCTTACAAGAAACTCTCATGAACATTCTTCCAGTGAACTTTGGAATACTAAAATAACAGTTGAAGAGAGACTACTCTTGTTTATTTCAACGTTTTCTTATTTAAATGCATGCTTTCTTTCATATCGTTGTTTGATATTGTACATTTTGTTAAATACATATTTTATGTGTAAGAATGTCTTTTGCTTATCCTTTTCTGCGTCAGTCCTGTTTCCTAATCTAAAGTTAAATTAATGTGGTGAAGTCTGCCACAATATAACGATATTGACAAGTTTCAAAAGATTCAAAAGAAACAGCCGTTGGGAATTTTCTTGCAATTTATTTTCTTTAAATGACTTATTTTTTCTAATGATATTAGCGATCAAGAAACCAGACCTAAAGTAATTTTATTTTGTTTTCTTTCTCGGTGATTTCTTTGTATTTTCTTTATTTAGTTTTCTTATCCGATTCATAATTTTTTCCTTCTTCCGACAAGCAGCGTAAGAAATGTCTACATATGCAAACGATCTAATAAAGCCAAAGAAATTGTTTTCTTTTTTTTTTCGTTTAATTTTTTATCGCATGTCTTTCTTCCATCAACCGAGAGGAAGATTAGATACGCGCTTTAAAAAAATGCACAAAAAAATATCAGATCATCTTTAAAGGAGACAAAACGAAGAAGAAAACAAAAAGAATAGAATACCAAAAATGTCATATATATATATATATATATTAACCCCTTATCAGATGTGAGTGATATATCCAAAGACATCGTGTAGACTCCCGAAACCGCGGATATTACGAAGCCCTGAAAATATACCATTTTTTTTATACATACATATCTATCATAAAGCTCAGTTTATAATTTATGCACATTATGATATTAACAAAAATAAATAAAAATAAAATAGAACAATTTCTGCATTGTTATTTGACCAAATAAAGCGAAAATTAGGTGGCCCAAGAAACAGTAGCCAAGCCTGAAACTATTTTCTGAAGAAACCCGTCACTAATATTTTTCCATATAGTCTTCCATCTGCCCACTATATATATATATATATATATATATATATATATATATAGAGAGAGAGAGAGAGAAAAAACAGGTAAAAAAACATCCGTGGGTAAGTAATCCAAGTAGATCCTATTAATATAAAGTATTAAAACTGATGCACACATTTTAGTAAATGTATTTGCACTGATAAGTCCAGGAAAAAAAAAACTACTTTCCCATGGACGAAATGATGATCTGTATGAGGTAATCTCATTAATTGTAATTCACACACAGACACAAGCACACAGCCACACACACAAACATACACACACACACACACACATATTTATATATATATATATATATATATATGTCCTTCGGGCTATTTTCTCATGGCGTCGTCTGTACGTTTTTTGTTCATCCATTGACAAACGTATCTCCAAAGCATGCTATATACCAGAAAAATTCCCGGAAGTAGTTCCACGTGCACAAAGGGGACAACTTGAGCTACATGTTGGTATGTTTCTCTATATAGATATTGATACCTCTGCATTTTGCCTGCTCTGCTTCCACGATAGTCTTATCACAAGGTATATGAACGTCTATCATGACCCATTCATATTGCTTTTGTGTACAAGTGTGCTATCAGGGCGATTTATCTCCAAGCGCTTGTCACTCAGTCGCATTGGTCGTATCACACGTGAACCTCAGTGATTATTGTTATTAATAATATTCTTATACTTCTTCTTATTATTATTTCCAACTTTCATAATCCGATTTCTCTGCCTGGAATGGGTGCCAGATGCAGAAATTAATCGGAGACTAATAGGGTGACGCGTAGAAGTGGGTATGAGTGGGTCGAGTGATGAACGGGGAAAGAGCAAGACTACTTGTCAACTTCCACTACTGGCGCAAAGATTCAGCAAGCTCGAAAGATGGTAATAACAAACTGGCGAATTTATCATCGATGGGGTAACATGTTCTCTGTTGCATCGGGTCACTGCCCTTTGTTCCTGCATTCTACAAACATCTAACGGAGCAGCCAAGTTTACACTGTTACAGCAGAAAGAAAACCGGCGCGATCGAGTTCGAACTTCGATCACGTGATTGCAATAGCGCCAACTATAATCAGAAGGCGGTGTGAGAAACGTAATGACATGTTCTGACGAAAGCGCGGATAATTTTTGGTTTATTCTCGTATATGTAATGACATCTTGTTATGTACTAACAGCATGATTTAAACAATGCTTAAACATTTGATTATATTTCTGAGATGAAGTATTGTAATTATAAATAAACTGTTTACATTGTTTGGACACATGGCTTAGTGGATAAAAAAAAAGTTGGTTGAACCAATCCAGTGGCCCAGAGATTTGTGAGTACAATACCTGGCCACAACAGAGGTGAACAAGAAAACTTGGAGAGTTGAGTTACTAAAGGGAATTAACTAAAAACTGAGATATCCAGAAAAGGCATGGCACGTGGAACTAGATCAATCTACCCCAGTAGACTAAATAAATTCATAATTCCAACAATTCCATCTGAAAAAATCCGAAGCATCGTGAATATGACAATAAAGATGAATAAAAAAGTACAATGTAAGTAATGTAAATAATTACATGCTTAAATACAATAAAAACCTTTCCTTAATAAGTACTGCTGAGATGAGGTTGCGTTTAATATCCCAGTCTGTCTTTTATGCTGTCAAATATGGTACATAATAAATGTAAGGAGTGGTTGAATCAAACGTCCATCTGATAGATCACATTTTTCTATATATCCTGCATCTAATTAATTTTCTTTGTTTTGCTTCTCTACAAAAGCAGAAAAAAAACTATATGTAAAGAAAAGGATTTTAAAAGAATATATAATGATAGAATATATGGTTGTCAGTACAGTAGCCCTCTACCGTCAGTAACTATATGGCCTTACATTAGTAAATTGTCCTGGGCATGACGATAAAGTACATCCGGCAGTAAGACAATTGATCGGGAAATTGAAGGTTTTGAAGTGCGTAGAACTACCTCTTAACAGCTGTTGTTCTCTGGTCCATCCTGATCCAGGATCGTAACACCTGTTAGGGTCACAGCCATGGGAAATTAGTGACCCCCCTCGAAAAATCTACAGTTCATTTTTATAATAAAATGGGCAACAATACAATTTTATAAAAATATGGAAATCAATGCAACACTAAAAAAATATAAAAATGTATTTTTTATAGTAAAATTACCTACAATACCTGTCTAGAAATGAATAGAATGTGGGAACCAGTTATAAGGAGTGCCAGAGAAAAGCGATAATAACAACAAAAATTGCAATATGAGCTCTGGTAAAAACATGATATGATAACAACAAAAATTGCAATATGAGCATTGGTAAAAAAAATGATGCTGAAACATTAGGTTTATAATACCCAGAAATTCATACACAGATGTCCTCAAGGACACATGGCATAGTGGATAAAGGCGTTAGTTAGATCCTGTGACAGGAACCAAAGAGTGTGAGTTAAGGCGTTGGAGAACTTGGAGTGGGGAAAAATAACTGAGATCCAAACATGTAGATTTTCTACCCCATAGCGAAATAAAAAATTCTAACCACCTGAAGAAGGCCGAAGCGTACAACAGTCGAAACTTTGAAATACATATACAAAGATAAAATGATCGAATAATCAATAGTTTACCTACAATACACTTATGATCTATAGAAAATATCTTTACTCTGAAAGTATCAAATTATGTAAAAATATCTGTAGTTGAAAGCATAAAATTACGTACAAGCGATTTATGATTTCGGTATTAAATAACCCAAGCTAAATAAAATCAACCAAACAACTAACAAGCGTAGTTGCAATGTGAAACAAGGCTGAAAATATGGCGGATAAAGTGAAGATCGAACTCACTAAAAGCGATTACACCACGTCAAGGTGCACAGCCAACCATATGTGTCGAAAAATTTAACTGTCTCTTTCTGATTCTAAGTAAAATATTTTATCTCCCTTTTTCGTTTATTTTTGTTTAATTTGTAACGGTATTAACTAGAAAAGGTGCATGTGAATAAACAAAAAAAATAAAAACACATTTTTATAGTAAAATTACCAACAATAGATCTACAAAATATATATCTGAAAAATATACCACTTTGAAAGTATCAAATTATGTACAAAATATCTGTAGTTGAAACGGCATTAAATAGACGTTGTTTGGAAACAAAATCAACGAACATTAGAAAAAAAGGTGCCGCCCAACACAAAAATTAACAAAATACAAAGATTAAAACATCTAGAAAGGGCAGGAAAATGCAACAGTGAAATTCGAAGGCGTATTGAGATAGCAAATGGAGGCTTCCAAATGTTTGGAAACAGGAAAATTTTGTTTAAAAAAATCATTTCTTATATGACAGTGAATGCCTGACACAGATGAAGAAGCGACTTGGGAGAACGGATACGTGGTTCTACAGAAAGATGCTGAGAATATCAAGGTGTAAACTTGCAATGAGAATGTTTTAGACAAAATACAAATAAAAAAATACGCTTAGAATCAGGAAAACAGTTGAAACTCTTAAGGCACACAATGAGGAAAGAGGATTTAAGAAATCTGTTCTTCGATAAAATCTTTAAAAAATAAACGAAAATGAAAAGATTTAAAAAGGGAGGAAATAAAAAAAATGCCATCTCAGAAGCTAAACAATAGCAGGATATATTATCAAGAATTTGACTTATTTAATATGAATCTGGTTTGGTTTGGTTTTGGTATTTGAGATGAGATGTTACTATTTACATTATTCGGACTATTGTCCTCATCTTTGGCAGAAGGATTTATTACAACGTTTCGGCTGTTGTACGCTCCGGCTTCTTCAGGTGGTTGGAATGTCGAACTTAACCCTTTATTAAACATGGTAGGACGCCTCATTGCAGAGTTGCAGTTGGCGTATTCTGAGGCCCCAGCCGACAGGGCAAAATATTGATCTGAAACAATGATTTCGTTAGAAACAAAGGAAAGGGTGTTAGAAAGTTGTTGTTTTTTGTTTTTTTGTCAGTGAATGCTGAACAATCTCCCCACGAATGAAGAGAAAGCTAGAGGCAAAAAAAAGTGGTTCTACAGAAGGATACTGAGAATTCTATGGACAGAGCGAGTAAGCAATATCATTACCAATAGTTCAGCAAATCATTTCAGCACCTACCTAACAACATGTCCCTTTTCATATTCGCTTTTGCGCTCACATATGTTGCATATTTCTTTTTTTCTAAAAGTGAATATTATATTATTAACAGATATACGATATAGACAGAAATTGACAGATTGCCTGTTCCCAGGGTAGAGTTTGTTTGCATGAAGCGATTTTTTCCCTTTCCGCCTCCACAGGGTGAAATATCTTTCAACGCTGTGCCTTGCAGGTATAAACTGACGCAAGGTATATCTACGGTTGGGAAAGTTTAACCTGGTCACATGAGCTGCTTTATTTTTATTTTTATTTTTTCTTTTATCTAACATCTTTCAATTTGATATGTTAATCTAAAAGTCCGGGTGAAAGCTTCAAAACGTCAGGTTGTGTATGTGGCGGAAGTGATCTATGGTATTCTATTGACTTCTTGTAAATATGTTCCGCTTAATAATAATTAAAAAACAAAACGAATAATAAAAATAATGACAGGTAGATGGCTATAAAATCATATGCGCTAATCAGAGTCGGAATATCAGAGCCTGCACTATTCAATTCAACGCTAGTTTAAATCATGAAAAACATTTCAATAAAGAAATAAAAAAACGGGTAGAATAAAATAAGTATTCCCTTTCGTGTTTCAAATAGACGGACCAGGACGATTATACTTTTTTGGAGAAAAAAAAAACCCACCGGGGACATCCTTATTCCAGCTAGCCCTTTTAATAAATAATCAAGACTTTCCTCCCATCCCTTTTGACATTCTAGTACAGAAAATTAAAAAAAAATATGTAAGCAGATAGGGAATATGAAAAAGTAAAAAAAAAAAAAAACCCACATATAACAGCAATTAAATGTCGTAATTAGGCCTGAAGAAATTCAGTTTAAACGAAAAATAATCGGGCGTCTATATTGAGTAAATAAGACAGATTTTCTAAATTTGGGGAAAAAAAAACTAAAAAAAAACTAAAAGCATGGAAGATGAAGAAATGTTTTCGACAGATTAAATATGCTATTTACAAGTACATAAAAATGCACTCACGAATACATTTGTCAAAGTAAATGCATATGCAGTAAGTGCAGGGACATGTAAAGATACAAGCATGCATTAATAGTGCAGGCTCTGATATTCCGACTCTGATTAGCGCATAGCTAAACTATGCAAACACAAACGTTTAAAATAACTGAAAAGGTGAATGCGTGCATAAACTAACGAAGATTGAACGGATTCTTCCACTACGATTGAAAGGCGGTACCCTTGCTGTGTATAGGCAGCTGAGCAAAGAACAGAAAAGTTGACCGACCAACTCATTACAGCTAAATCGATAGCGGTTTGTTCATTCACAATACAACAAGAATAGATATCTTCTTCAAGGATTATAAATGTGTTCCGCTTAGTGTTTGGGCAAACGACACAATACGAAACATGATCAGACCCATTGAAGAGAAAGTTCAAATCGTATGGAGATCTCAGTAGACCCGACAATCTTTCCACTGTTATCCTTCAAGGTACCCCAGTATACAAAACAAGAAGAGACAAAGAGCGGGAAGCCAGACAACGTCACTCAGTGGACCGGAAACTCCTTCATTAGGGACTCAGACATTGGCAGGCATATGAGAAATACGTCGGGAGCTTGTCAGGTGTTCAGCTGCGCAATGACTCCACGATCAAACCCGGTCATAAAACTGATGCTGATGCTAATAATGATTCAGTAAACTGAGATAGAAAGAAAGCTAAATCGACGAAAATGTCACGAGAAGCAAATACGCCGATCTTAGATTTTGATTAATCTGACACAATGACACAAGAAAAGAACTCTTGTTGAGAACCTTGCACACTATAGCATTGGATCAAAATAAAAGTGGGTAGCCTTTTTTTAAAGTTAATATCAAATAAAATATTTAGATATTTGTAATTAGATATATTTACCCAATTATGTTCCATTTTGTTCCACTAGCTTTTGACATTTTTCGAGCAGCTTCATGATTCCATCCTCCCTGAAGATGGCATCTTTCTGGATGATAAACCGGTCTTATTAGTTTTTACATATTTCCAGAGAATTGTTAAATAATAGTTTAGCAGACTTTTATGTTGAGGTGGAAGTGTATCTCAGCTCCGACTTCTGGAGGTTGACCTTCGGGGTCAGGTGTAAGACATAATATAGAAGTCGATTTTGATTGGCTGAGCTAACGTGGGAATGATAGATAGAGAAAGGTTTTTCAGCGAGTTGTTTCTTGACCGTCAAGCGATGTAGACGTGCTGCCTTTCGTGTCTGAAACGGCTCCCCAGTGAGGTGGGTGCGACTCCTAATGGATGGTTAGTTCATATTATAAATAAAAATAGATAAGTTAAAAGTCTTCGTGTTTGATATCTTTCATTTCTGGACTAAAAACATTTTGAGACCCCGGTCAGAAGACGAGAGAGAAAATACAACATTTCGTAGTGGTAACCCGAATGTACAAGGTCAGGTGAGTGCGACAGGCATCCTAGCCAATTGGGCCATTTGATAATCGGCGATACCAAAATCAAACAAGTACAAAAATTTTAAGAGAAGTGCCTTAACAGAGGACGGAAATTGCGACACCGAAATCCGAAGACACATTAAGATAGCGAAAGATGTCTCCCCAAAACTAAGCCAAGTATTAAGAAACAGAAAAATTCCTTGGAAACAAAGAAAAGAGTACTGAACTATTATGTAATACTGGTCCTGCTATATGGTACTGAATGCTGGACAATTTCCTCACAGATGAAAAATGTATTGAAGTAATTTAAATGTGGTTCTACAGAAGGATGCTGAGAATACCATGGACCAAACATGTGAGCAACGACGAAGTTTTAGAGAAAACGGAAACAAAACGGAGACTTATACTTAACATCATAAATACAGTTGAAAATTCTATGACACATAATGAAGAAAGAAGGCCTGGAAAATTTGATACTCACAGGACAGACTGACTGTAAAAGGGACAAAGGAAAACAGTGTTTAACGTACCTAGCGAGCTTAGATAAATGAATATGAATACGATATGTGTACGTGTTTGCTTAGATGTTGATACAAGAGTGGATGATATGCGGATAGTAAACATAAAAAGACAAAATATATTAAGAGCTACAAAGGATTGTGAAAAGCCATGATTACCAACATCTTGAACATACAAGAAGAAGAAGAAAAAGAAGGACAAGTACAAGAAAATGAGGAAGAAAATGGAGAAGGGAGGTAGAGAGAATGATTACAAAGAGAAACGAAATAATGCTGTTTTCATCAGTTCGATGGTTTTTTTTTGCTATTTCAAAAGCCGATATAAAAATAACGTCTAGCGCTCAACACTATTCAATTTATTTTACATCAGTAAATACCGCCAAACGTGTACCGTTCGCGGAGAAATGGCACACCCTGCTTGAACGACAACCACGGATTGCCCGACATTTAAGGAACATTCAAATGATACCCAAACTTTCAAACGTGAAACAGACTTCGTCAGGATAAGAAACGTTATGGATGAACTGAAGTATTTTATGCGAGAAAATGTTCGTTAACAGGTCGATTGATCGGTTGGTTGGTTGGTTCGTTTCTTGGTTAGTTAATAATAATAATAATAATAATAATAATAATAAGAAGAAGAAGAAGAAGAAGAAGAAGAAGAGAAATGCGGAAGAAGTAGAAGAATCTTAGGAAGAAGAAAAGAGGAAGGACTATGAGAAAAAAATTAAGAAAAAAGAAAACGAAAAAGAAGAAAATGAGGAAGAAGTAAAGGAAAATTAAGAAAAAAAAGAAAACGAAAAAGAAGAAAATGAGGAAGAAATAGGATGAGGAGAGGATGAGGAGTAGAGAAGATTAGTAACAGAAACGGAAGAATGTAGTTTTCGTCAGTTCCTTGACTGGCTGGTTGGTCGATTGGTTGGTTGGTTCATTCTTTCGATTGTTCGTTCGATTTATATTCTCTTTCACAGGTGTGGCAACATTGGGTATCTTTTGCAATAGATGTTACTGTAATGTTTACTTGAGCTTTGATATATATATATATATATATATATATATATATATATGAAGAAATATAGTTTTAAAGTGTGGTATATTTTGGGGATAAAGTGCTCAATAGCAGAGATAGAGCGTATGTAAATATAAATATAAAAGTGAAAATTGAAGTCAACACTCAGAGGCGACATGCTGTTTGATGCTAGACGCAATCGCAATATATATATATATATATATATATATATATATATATATATATATATATATATACTTTAAAAGCCAGGAGATCAGTTGAATCCGCTAACTTGGTTTCAACCTTACGGTATCCCAGGCGATTTTTATCAATTGACCTCCGAACGCTTTGTTTATTAAAAAAAAAATGGCATACGACGTTGGATATGATAGAAAGGAAGGAGGAGGAGGACCTGGAAATGGTGCTGGTGGTGATGTAGAAGAAGAAGAAGAAGAAGAAGAAGAAGAATGTATCGATGGTGGGTGGAAATGGAAATGTATTTTTTTTATCCAGCCTCATATCTGCCAAAGAGTTAAAAGCACTACATGTTATTTTTGGTTTTATTTTAATTTTTTACACGTATATTGAGCACTTTTTAATACTAATTTCCTGGTTTAATTCAACTGAACATTAACCTTATATCTATCTATCTATCTATCTATCTATATATATATATATATATATATATATATATATATATATTCTATATATAAAATATTCTGCGACTACTGAAAAATTGTAAGCAAGCTACCGCGGACAAAGACAAACATCTGAAGAATGCTGAAGGGCAATATGGCTAAAACGTTATGTGTATTAAAATCCCAGATGAGCATGCCGGTCCGAATCGAAAATATGGTGAATTCCTGATCTGTAAAATTGCGAGAAAACTCAACAGGTATCTGAAGATAGCTGAAAGGTAGGAGTTCAGCTGAAAAGTTCTTAGTCCAACCACAAAATGATTCGAAATGATGAATAACGATGTTTCATCGTATATGTGTGTATATGTATGCGTACATGTGTGTTTAAATGTCAATACAGTAGTGGATGGATGTGCGGGTAGTATAACGGACATTGGTGCAGAAAGTGAAAACGAAAATCCGAGTTCAAATTCCATACTAGCCAGTTGAGTTCGTTTCTTTTTGTTTTCCCACAAATTTTCTAGTAAATCCGTTTTTTCTTCTTCCGGGGTTAAATAGAAGGGTAGACTAGGCTATCTAGCCTTGAGTGGCAACCAGTTTAAAAGAAGAACAATTCTGAATTGCAAACTGTGAAAAAGGCAACGGTAAAGTATAACATGACCATTCACAAAACATAAATAAAATAAAGAAATAGTGGAGAGCCGTGATCACCTGAGTACCAATAACAAGGACAAAAAAGGATTCTATCTACATTTCTTTCTTTCTTTCTCTCTCTCTCTCTTTGTTTTGTTACTTTTTCTAAACAAGTGTCTTTTTTTCTGTTTCTTCTTAATCCCCACACCTTGCCACTTCCTCTCTTTCTTTCTTTCTTTCTTTCTTTTTGTTTTGTTTCCTTTTTCTAAACAAGTCTTTCTTTTTTTGTTTCCTCTTACTCCCCACACATTGCCACTCACTCTCTATCTACCTTACTTACTCTCTTTTTCTCTCTTTCACTTTGTTTTTTTTTACTTTTTCTCAACAAATGTTTCTTTTTTCTGTTTCTTCTTAATTCCTACACCTTGCCACTTCCTCTCTTTCTTTTTCTTTCTTTCTTTATTTCTTTCTCTTTGTTTTGTTTCTTTTTTAAACAAGTGTTTCTTTTTTCCCTCTTACTCCCCACATATTGCCACCCCCTCTCTTTCTATCTACCTTTCTTCTGCTCTCTATTTCTCTTTGTTTTGTTACTTTTCTCAACAAATATTTCTTTTTTTACTGTTTCTTCTTAATCTCCAAACCTTGCCACTTCCTCTTTTACTGTCTATCCCCCCCTCTGTCTCTCTCTCTCTCTCTCTCTCTCTGCTTTGTTTCTTTTTCTCAACAAATGTTTCTTTTTTCGTTTCTTCTTAATTCCCACAACTTGCCACTTTCTCTCTACCTTTTCTTTGTCTCTCTTGCTTTTTCTCCCCCACTCTCTCATTATGCATATATTTCTTTTCTTTCTTTAACAGAGTTTTTGTTTTTTAGTTTTTCTTCCTCATTTTTATTACAGCATCATTCTTTACACTCTCATTTTCAATACTTTGCTTTCATTCTCCTCTTTCTCTAGTTTTTGATCACTTCTTATTTATTTACTTACTTAATTATCAACCTATACAACGAGCCAATTTTGAAAGAACTGGACATCCTTCCAGGATTCATCATTAGCGGGACAATCCTAACAATATAAGATCTGCAGATGACATATTTAGTTCTTAGGTTATCGTGCCAAAATTTTTAATTTCCTATTTTCTGGTTCTGTGGTCTTTGCCCAGGTCTTTTACGTTTTCCAAATTAGTGTTCCCAGCTATGAATAACTTTACAAAATCTTGTATCTCTTTCGTGGCTATTATTACATATCTAGAATAAAAATAAGGATTCACAGAAATATAATTTTGCATATTTATTTACAATATGATGATCAACTTTCGAGTTGCCTAATAAAATCTTACAACTAATTTAATGTAAATATTTCTATTAAAAATCATAATCTGAAATCTACTTTAAAAATCAGTAAGAAAAAAGCAAAAAATATTTTCTCGCTATAGTCAACTGTTTTTTTTTATTATTATTATTACTTTATTTTTCTGGATTTAGGCTAAAAAAAGGTCCCTGTGCTAATAGAATTTAGAGAACCTTACCTTAAGAAGAAACAGAAAAAGGAAACATTACGTATTTTCGCCACCCCGTGTCTATAATAAAATCTAAATGAGGGACCCTCCAACTAGAGAAGCTAACTACTATAAATAGTTTCAATTTAGTTTAAAGGAGTCCTTTCTGATAGCAGATACGCAAAGGAAATTACAAAGACTCCTACAGAAGATAGCGAAGGAGAGCGAGAAGGGACTAAGCATAAACTACAAGAAGACAGAATGCATGGTCATCAGTAAAAGGATGAGCCCAAAATGGGATTTGCAGGTCGGGGACGCTAAAATCAAGCAGGTACAGAAATTTAAATATATGGAACGGAAAGTGCGACACTGAGATCCGAAGACGTATTGAGATGGCCAAAGACGTATTTCAAAAGCTAAGCTGAGTATTAAGAGACAGGAAAACTTCGTTAGAAACAAAGAAAAGAGTCCTAAACTGTTACGTGATATCTGTCCTCCTGTATGGCAGTGAATGCTGGACAATCTCCTCAAAGACAACAGAAATGTGGTTTTACAGAAGGAAGCTAAGACCACCATGAGCCGAACATGTGAGCAATGACGAGGTTTTGGAGGGAATGAAAACAAAGGGGAAACTTATACTTAACATCAGGAAGAGGCAACTGAAATTTCTGGGATACGTAATGAGGAAGAAGGGCTTGGAAAATCTGATACTCACAGGGCGGATAGAGAGAAAGAGGGGTAGGGGAAAGCAACGCGTGATATACTTAATCGACTTGAGCAAGCGAGTTGTAGAAGAGGACCTGGGAGAAGTAACAAAAAGACAAAACTTACTCAGAGCTACAAGGGACAGGATGAAGTGAAGGGCCATGATCGCCTACGTCCTGAAGGGACATGGCACATAAAAGGAGAATCATCGTTAACTTCCGGAAGCGTTTCTCTCTTTTTTACCCCCCCTTCTCTCTCTCTCTCACTCCACTCACTCACACACACACACACACACACACACACACACACACACACACACACACACAGGCTTTCTTACTTTCACACATTTTCTCCCTTTTGTGTTCTGGTCTTTTCTTTCTTTCTTTCTTTCTTTCTTTCTTTCTTTCTTTCTTTCTTTCTCACTTTCTTTCTTTCTTTCATTCTTTCTTTCTTTCTTTCTCTCATTCTTTCTTTCTTTCATTCTTTCTTTTTTTCTTTCTTTCTTTCTCACTTTCTTTCTTTCTTTCATTCTTTCTTTCTTTCTCTCATTCTTTCTTTTTTTTTTTTCACTCTTTCTTTCTTTCATTCTTTCATTTTTTCTTCCTTCTGTCCATCCATCTTTTCTTTTCTCTTTCTTTCTTTTTTCTTTCTTTCTTTCCCCACTCTCTGTTTTTGCTTCGTTCTTTTATTTCTCAGCCATGAACACCTGCTTCAATTATTTTCCTTTTATGATTTGACTCTTATATTCTCTCCGCCCCCTTCATATTTTCACGTTTCCTTCCTTCCTTCCTTCCTTCCTTCCTTCCTTCCTTCCTTCCTTCCTTCCTTCCTCCTATTCAAACTATTGATCTCCCACTCAATTCTCCTTTCAACTCTCTTACAATTACATCTACACCTCTAAAGCCTCCCTTCTTTTTTTCTTTCTTTCTTTCTTTCTTTCTTTCTTCTGTCCATCCATCCTTTCATTTCTCTTTCTTTCTTTCTTTTTTCTTTCTTTCTTGCGTCCTTCCTTTTTTTCTATTTATACTGTTGCGTTACCACTCAATTCTCCTTTATGCTTTCTTTTTCAATTACTTCTACACATAACCCTTCCTTTCTTTCAATCTTTCCTTCCATCTTTCTTTCTTTCGTTCTTTATTTATTTATTTATTTATTTCTTTTCTCTCTCTCTCTTTGTCCCTCTCCCTCATTCTATTGATCCAACTTTACTACTTACAGATTCCAACATAAATCTTCGAAGTGAAAAAAGAATCATTGTCTTGACATTCCGATTGTAATCGAGCGGCAAAATTCGAACATGGCAAGACGGCTGAGGCGAAATGTTAACCACAGTGAAAAGACAAGTGGGACATTTTCGCCCAACTTCACACAGGCTAAGCTGGAGGCTGTGGAGGGTGGCAAGCACTTCATGATTAAGATACATCGTCAAAACGAGACCAGTGCCGAGAAAGGAGAAAGAAGAAAACGGAAGACGGTGACACAAGGTTTCGTGCGTTAACATAAGTGACAGGTGTTTGCTGGGTTTAGAAGAATCATGTGCTGTTTGATATATCAGATAATGAAAATTCACACACACACACACACACACACACACACACACACACACACACACACACACACACACACACACACACACATATATATATATATATATATATATATATATATATATATATATGGGGTGGGCTTGCAAAGGCTTAAAAAATAATATTTCCTGGGCGCGACAAATATGAGTACTTTAACAGATGTGTTGACATGCGTACGTTTATCTCCCTGGTTGTGAAGTGCGATCAGCGAAGTTAAGCTACAATGATCTTGGTCAGTAGCGAAATGGGGGATCACTTCTGAATTGTCTTGGGTGGTGTAATGAATAACGACTCATAATTAGGACCCGGACGGCCAGGTTTCAATTCCAGACGTGTTTGTTATATTCACTTGCATGTCAATACCCTTGAAATCAAATATCCAGTTATGGTTTAATTTGTTGCATTTTTTTTAAATCATTATTATCTCGAAAAAATTCTTACACTCTAAAACATTTTCTGGCTTTAAAATAACCTGAAGAAGGTTGATAAGCCGTAAACACCCCCCCCCAAAAAAAAAACTAATTAATCAGTGACTTAACAGGTTGCCGATTTAATGGATTTTCTTTCATGAATGGTTTTAATAATCATTAAACAATATGTCTGTGTATTAGTCATATACTAACAGCATGGCCCGGCGTTGCCCGTGCTTGATTCAAAAATCGTACGACTCATGCAGCAATCGCTATCACTTGACTTAAAATATTTTTGCCCTTCCTTGCCTTTAAACGAGTGCCCTTTGCCGTGCTGATGTTGCTATATGCCTTACTTCTTGTCTATCTCACATACTAAGCTCTATACTAAACATTAAATCTGTTACGAAAAAAGAACTAAAGAAAATGAACACAAAACGATCAGCTTTAAAAAAGGACTCGTAACTGGAATGAAAAAAAATGTTAACAACAAATACTTTCTCACATCCAACCCTGTTCTGCGGAATCAGAATCAACGTTGAGTTTAAGCAAGCGAATGAGCCAATTGGAGTAAAGTGCCATGCAGATTTAAATTTTTTCCACTCGTGACGAATGCAGCTATCGATTTTTTTGCATGCTAGTTAAGATTCGTGTCAGTCAGCTGTTGGCTCTCACGCTGGCCAATAGAATCTTCCTGCCTATTCATATAGGCTCTCAATCTGGCCAGTAGAAAATTGCCGCAAACTACAGGAAAACTGCCGTAGAAGTATGAAAAAATCGATTATTTCTACTATCGATGGGAGTTGGGAAATGCAATGTCGGTCTGGGCCTTCCCACTAACTTGGAGCATGTGCATGTAAATTTTGGTGCAAATCCGTCGAAAATTGCGGCCGTGCATTCGTTACACACACATCCTGCCTTTTATAGATAGAGATAAAATAACTTTTTTTTCTTTAATAACATAGAATAGTTTGTTTTTAAATGTCTAAAATAAATCTAAGTACATGGATCGCTATTATAAATTTAGAGTTACGACCAAAAAAAGTTAAGAATTCCTATCAAGATATGTGAGTAAAATTGTCATATGCTTCATCATAACAAGAATTTTCTATTTGTAAAATCTTGTATATTGTACAATGTCGTGTATTTTTTTAAAATCCGTTCACCCCAAGCAAGGCTTTAATGCCACTAAGATGCCTCAGATTACTGAGAGTGAAATAAAATGAGAACACATTAGCGAGGAGAAAGGACAATAAATAGAGAAGTTCTAGGAAGACAGAAGATGGCGATTGACGGTTCATTTAAATCTTTGAAGATTGTAGGTCGCAGTGAAAACAAGAGACCGGTAGAGTGTTCCAGAGGCGGGAATAGAACTTACGGTAACATCTAGCTAATTTAACAGTTAAACGGTGAGACCTAATTGCCAATCTAGTAGTACGCTTCAATTCATGCGGTCGAGGTACCAAGGAGGAAAATTGTATATTCTGTAATATTGTAAAGCCTTCATGTACACCAAAAATATTTTTTAATAAAAACACGATCTTTCTGCCCGACCAACAGTTTACATACACACACACACACATACACACACGTGCATATATATATATATATTTATATATATATATATATATATATACTGTAATTCCTCATGTATAATACGCCTTCATCCATAATACGAACTTCTAAAATTGTGCTGAAAGTGTGGAAAAATGCTTCTACTCACACACAATACACGCCACTTATTTGGTAATCAAACCCTATAAAATGTACCTCTGCAATTTCATTACGGCCAGCGTTTCCTACTCTTATTAAAAAATAGTTCTATATATACAATAATATTATTCTAATTTAATTTTATGATAATTTTTGCTTTATTTTACATTTGCAAGTATTGTGAGGTACATAAGATTGTATTTGACATCGTTATGGGGTCGCAATCGCCGAATGCTAGTGTCAAATTGCCGTATGTTTGTGGTGAGTAGTCATTTCGCAACTGAAATTGACCGATGAAACGTCAAATTTTTACAGATATTTGTGTAGCTGTTCATAATACGCATCCCTAATTTTGCTTATTTTTTTAGAAAATGTACGTATTATGCATGGGGAATTTATATATATATATATATATATATATATATATATATATATATATTTATAAAAAATTTATAACATAAGTAAAAAATCACTACAAAAATAGCCATAGCTGATTGTGTTTTTTGTTGTTTTACGCGTGAGTTTAAGACCACGCGTAAAACAACAAAAACACAATCAGCTATGGCTATTTTTGTAGTGATGTTTATAACATACATATGTTATAATTTTTTTTATAAAAATAATTATATCTGCTCTACTTTGTATTGAGCACTCTTTTAAGAATAGTAATTGTTGGTTATTAGGATTCATTCCGTATATACCAATTATATATTTGATATATATATATATATATATATATATATATATATATATATATAAGGAGGCACGGTGGAGTAGTGGCTTGGATTGAGGAATCGGAGAGCCGTGTTCAAATTACAGTCGAATCCATTACTTACGGGCTAATACTCTTGGGAAATGTATCAGTCCTCCTCTTCTCCTTCTTCTCAATAAGCAGGGAAGACTGGGTTCTATAGCCTTGGATGGCAAGTGGTCTACGAGAAGGACAACTCTAGTCGGTTGGGGACCTTATAACACGTAGTGCACCAAGTCTGTATTCGGCCCTTCAAAAATTGTGGATGGTTCGACATAAAAACCTTCACAATTATAACCAAAACTCTAGGGCCGTCAGTTTACTAGGAACTGATCTGCTTGACCTCATACATCGAATTCGACGGCAGAGTCAGTATATATATATATATATATATATATATATATATATATGTGTGTGTGTATATATATATATATATATATATATATATATATATATATATATATATATATATATATATATATCAGTTTCTTGAAAGACTACTGGCAAAATTGACAAACCTCTGCGATTAGTTATAAAATGTATAAAAACAGTCCGAATGTTCTATATATCCGCATGTTTTGGTTACTTTAGTAGCCATTATGAAGGATTATTATATTTGTGCTTATATCTGTGGTAGGAAGGTTTCCAAACACGCGCAGAATATTGTGGAAGTGCACTGACAATGTGCTAACCGTATTTCGAAAAGAAAAGCGTTCCCATCACTGTAGATACACATACATAAAATAAATCCAAATGTTGGACTATTGTTATCCTTATTTTCTCCCGAAATGAAAGCAACTATACGAAGTTTAGAACGCTTCATGATCAAACATAATAGACATTCATTGTCTGTTATATTTAACAATACATGTTTGAATATATATATATATATATATATATATATATATATATATATATATATATATATATATATATGTATATATATATATATATATGAAAGAAAAATATACAGAAAAATCAAACAAAATCTTAATATGCAATTATGCTGTATTAATGTTAATATAATACAATGTTAATACAGCATAATTAGATTTTTTGTTTGTTTTTTCTGTATATTTTCTTCATACTGTCGATCTATATCCATATATTTGCTTACATATATATATATATATATATATATATATATATATATATATATATATATATATATATATATATATATTTGCTCTTCTTTAAGTTCAAATTTTTTAAAAATCACTCAAGAATCTCACCATGACGGAATAGATATTCCACTGAAAAAAGATAGTGTAGCTCCAAGGATTGTCTACATATGTGACCTGACATAGTCATTTGGTGCGTGCCTACAATGAAACATACATCCTCAGACGTTCTTGATGTCCGATGCCTTTCCCGCCCTCGCAAGCCGCCATTGACGCGCATATGTCTACACAACCCTGCAATTACATATATTTGCCTACACATCTATGTCACTATCTCGGTGACTATCGTGATAGAGAAAGATCTGGCAAACCGAGCAGCTGTTTGGAATTAGTCAGACTGGAAACGAGGCTGAATGTAGAATGGCGCGAAAGATGTTATCGGAATTTGGTTAAAAGATATGGGAATTTCAGGCTGCATTATTGATGACAGGACGCATCAGTGGCCACAACGCAGACAGCACATAGAGATTAACACCCGCACACACAAACACACACATATTCTCTCTCTTTCTCTCTCTCTCTCTTTCTCTCTCTAACTATTCTTTCTCTCTCTAACTATTCTTTCTCTATATAGTTGTGTGCGTAAGTTTAAAGGTAAATAGGTACATTTTTATATGGTACGTAGTTTTTTATGAATTTAAACGCAGTACTAGGTTGGCAATAAGGTCTCATCAATTTACAGTTAAATTGGCGAGATGCAACCGTAAGTTCTATGTTAACAGTTTCTTTTCTCGGACTTCTCTCCTGTGGAACTCTCTTCCGATGCCTTGCTTTTCAAACAGCTTTGATCTTCAAAAATTTGAATGCATTGTCAATCGCTATCTACTTGGTCAGTCTTCTATTGATCTCATTCCTCAATAATGTTTTGATTTTTCTTATTATCTGACATTCAGAAATGTCTTGCCTCTTCGTGGCTTTGTTACCATGTTTGGGGTGAAATTGTTAAAAAATAACATCTGCATTTACAGAAATGCAGAGGTAAAGAAAATTCATAGATTACTCCTGGTATTATATAAATCGCTTTTTGACCAATATCGTTTCATGTTTTATGTGTTTGATATAACAATGAAATGGAAACATCTCTCAGGAGGAAAAGATGACAAACAGAACAACAAAAACGGCAACGACGAAGCCTGTTTCAAGACCAAGTTGAAGCAAGAGGATCCCTTATTAGACAAAGGTATCTGAGTACCTCACATGAAAGGCTTGAACAAATTAGACTTCACGCTAAGAAACGAAGGAGTAAATGAACTCATTAATTAAACGGTTCATTCTGATCGGGAACTAATTTTATCTATATGCAGAGAAATATCTTATTTGTATAGATTATTAAAACGACTAAGGTTATTTATTCACTCATAAATTTACTAACTTACGATTTACCTAATATCACTATAAATGGGACAGGAAATATACAAGTAAATACAAATTGATAATTATTATATGGTTTGATATATCTGCGTGTATCTTAGTGTGTCTGAGTGTGTCTAAAGATGAAAGGAAAATAAATATTTTGCTTATACCTGGGATAGAATTTTTGCATGGCAATATCTCAAGGTGCCATAAAGTTAGTTTTTGGTTACAAAAGCTTAGGCTTCTCGTGTTATACTTGTCATTAAATCTAATATTTGTGTAGAACAGCGATAAATTACTGATATTATGAGTGCATTCATTTTTCTATTATTGAAAAAACTGGGATTATTTTGTAGAGTAGGGAGTGACTTATTGTTTTCTAAGGTGTGGCTGTAGTTTAGAAAGAAGTTATGGGGATATCGGAATCCGAAAACACACTGAAGCAGTACAAAATGCCTTCCAAAAGCTAAGCAATTTACTAAGAAACAAGATTTTAAAAAAAAATTCGTTGTTGACAAAGAAGAGTGCTAAACTAATATGCTAAATAAATCCTCCTATAGGGAAGGGAGTACTTGACAAGTTCCTCACAGATGAAGAGAAAACATATACGTTTCGGCAGCCTTGACTCTTTAGAAATGGTTTTATGTAAAAGATATCTGAGTGGTTACCCATTGCCTTTTCCATGTTTTGGAAACCGCTGTTTTCCTACTCAGAGACTGGCTGTTATCCACCCTACTGTTTAATCCATAGCTAGATGGGAGAAGGGCATTAGTGTCACAGTAAACGCAACAGCCTGGGCAATAATTTCATTTTCCTCACTGGTAATCGATAAACGACCACGTGAAGTTTGGCGTAAATTATGGATATATTTTCTCGTAATATTTTCTCGCAATATCTACGCAGAATATGAATACGATATGGATTCCGTGTGTATTTATAGATGTAAGAATAGGAAAAAATGCAAGTATGATACAAATATGTTTCTGGTTTTATGAGTTATTACACATGCAAACAAATTGTTTTACCACGAACGGAGATATATCTTCTGGTAATATAATTGCATCCAGGCATGTCTGTAGGTACAATACAGGTTGTTTCCAAAGTCTATGTCACGTTCTAAGAACTATTATATGAAGAACCACGAATGGTAGCATGATTGAATGGTACCATTTAAAAGATAAAAGTGTCAAGTTTTTGGGGTTTTTTTTCTGTTAATTTGATTTTAATATAATTCATTAAATTTAATTTTTAAACACTACTATGCCTGTCTGATGGGTCGGACGTTCTAGACATACTGATCGCGTGTTCCTGCGATGGTCACCTAAGTTTCCAGGCCTCCCACTATGTTCCTCTGGGGGTATGTGAAAGGTCTCGTGTACGTACCTCCCTTTCCCACCTAGAGACGTGCATCATCTGAGGACGCGAAAGACTGAAGCCTTGGAAACCATCAACAACGTTGGTCACGTTATTTTTTATTTTATTTTTTTTTTAAGCATTTCACCCCTAGCAAAGCGGGAAGCCACTAGCACGCAAGGGGTTATAGAGGATTTGTAGCGAGAGCAGATAGGAATGATAGAGGAGAGGATGAGGAGAAGGATAGTGGATAGATCAAGGCAACTGGAGATTTCGATTGACATTACATTTGAAAAGTTGGAGATTATAGCGATCAGAGAAACTGGAATAGGGAAGGGAGTTCCACGGGCGAGAGGTCCGAATTATGAAGCTATTGGAGTAGAAGAGGCGGCTACATTTAACAGTTTCAACAGTGAAAGGGTAAGAGCGGGATGCCAGCATCGTAGGACGCTTGAATTCGCGAAGTCTTGGAACCAGCGAAAACAGCTCATCGGAGCAATTACCATGAAAGTATTTGTAAAAAAAGACAGAGAGAGGCGACGGCACATCTGTGAGAGAGCGACTGCAGACGACATGCCAGATCAAGGCCAATTATATTGCATATCCGTCTCTGGATCTTATCAAGAACCTCGAGGCAAACAGAAGGGGCTCCAGACCATATATGGCAGCAATACTCCATGCAAGGGCGAATGGTTGATTTGTAGATTTGAAGGATCGATTCCGGGGAGAAAAATTTCCTGGCGCGGCACAAGGAGCCAACTTTCCTTGCGGTGGACGAAGCAATTGACTCAATGTATTTGTTCCATCTCAGGTCAGTAGAAAAGGTGAGACCGATCAGCTGCAGAGAGGTGCTCTCGGGAAGTTGAGCGTCAGACATTCTAATGGGGGTGGGGGCAGGATGTCTGTGGTGATTAATAGAGAGCAGTTTTGTTTTTGAGGCGTTAAAGTTAACCAGCCAATTCCTGCCTCAGTTCACAACCGATTGGATGTTCTTTTCGAGACGAACGGCCAGGTTAGTTTTGTCAGCGACACGAGATTTGTTTTTGAGGCAGGAGTAAATTGTAGTGTCGTCAGCGTTTTGGCAAGAATTGGATTATCGCTTACATGTGGGTCGTGGAACCAGCGGCGTACACATTGAACAGTTGTAAAATCTTGTATAGAAACGTGGAAATATAAATTTTGTTTTGATATCCTCAACAATATTAAGATATACAATGTCTTAATGTGACACAGACTTTTGAAACATCCAGTATATTAACGTCTACCTAAAAAGAGGCATAGATTTATTATCTCATATGTATGTATGTATGTATGTGCCCATGATGAGTGATTATGGTTAGAACGTCTCTTTTCAACCCTGAGAACGGGGTTTAAATCTTACTATAGGTAATTTCTCCGGAAAGTGACTTCTTGATGTTAACAGTCTGGAGAGTACCTGAAAACTATACCACGGATTGTGAGTGAAACTGGATAGACGGAACTCCTTGGGAGCCGTTGATGGTTGTGCTAACCCAAAGTCACGAGTCATCGTGACCGAGGGATTGAATTACTGGCCTTGTTCGGAATGTTGATCATGGGAGATAACGCGCTCGCTCCCAGTTATTTGTCTTTGTTGAACAAACACAAATATGGCTGAGCAGACGTCTGCAACAGGGATTGTCTAGCCACCCTATTAGACGGATACGAGTGACCAGCGTTTATGTGCGTGCTTGTGTGTTTCTGTTGCTACAAGAAAGGAAACTGTAAATTTTAAATTTATATAATTTGAAGTTTGAAGTTTATACTTCTGGTTTTATGAGTGTATCGATACCTGGCTATACGTCAAATAAAATAGAGATTTGTGTAGAACTGTTTTAATTTTAGTGTGTCTGCGTCCGTCTATAATGGAGATAAACCAAATTTATGTTGAACACTGCTCGATTTCTTGTTTTACGTGTGTGTCTGTGTGTGCCTAGATGTGCAATAAAAGATTGGTGTCGGGCAGGATTATATATCTGGTTTTATTAGTGTGTCTATAAGGTCAATGAATAAATATATACGGCAACAATGCCTCTAAGACGCAAGGAGGCTACTGGGTGTGAAAGAGAATAAAAACAGAAAACAAAGGATAAACATCTCCTCTAGACTGGGGAGGAGTGTGAACCGGACGATAGGTGAAACTATCTACTCCTGTTGTGGCTAAAAAATAATTAGTAAATCAAATTTCAGCAGGATTCGAACCAGCATCTCCCTGGCACAATTCAACGCTGCTTGACCATCGACGCACTTCGAGGCCGACAGGTGTAAAGCACGACGTATCTCACGAGTGGAGACGCAAGTTCGAATTCTGCCGGTGAATTCATATTTAATAAGATTTCTGGACTATTCATACCGGTAGAAGAAAATAAATATACTGTTTAAAATAAACGGACCCTCTACTCAAATAGGGGTATCCACTTAAAATAACGTTTAAAGTTATTTCAGATATGACATTTAGCCATCTTGACACCATTTTTTCGTAAGAATCACTGGAAAGCCCTTTGAGTTATTCAGCTAAAAAGAGAGCAGGTTAAAATTGTTTTGTGACAGACCTACTGTCTTCCCAAATGAGCAACGGTGAGAGGAAAATGATCATTCAGTAATGGTACCAACATTCATACTCTGGCCTCTACCTTCAAATCTATCAAAGAACCATCAAGAGAACGGTGAATAAGTTTAAAAAAAGAGGGATCAATACAGAGGAAAACTAGATCAAGATGTCACAACAGAAAGAGGGATCATCATTTCAACTTAGAGCTAAAGAGATCAATTAGGAAGGATCCAACTCAATCCATAAGACGTTTGGCACGTGAGAGAGGGATTTCACCCATGACAGCCCAAAGAACAGTGAAAAAGACATGAAAATGAAATCGTACATGTACCGTGTGAGGCAACTTGTTATTCCAAGACAAAAAAATAGGTTAGACAGGGCGAATATCATATTGAATAAGTTGGAAAATGACCTTGGAATAATATATATATATATATATAATTTCAAAACTTCATGAGCTTCCGATCCATAGCTATGATTAATTAATGATGAATATGACATTTTTGTGTATGATTGATTTCATCACGATTGTTGTTAAACTTGGAGAGTAATTATACATTTTTATTGCTCAAATTAGACTCCAATAGTCTTATAAAAACCGCAGAGAATTTCAGTAAGATATATTTAATAATTTCTATGATACAACGATTCAGAGCTTAATTTAACAATTGGATAATTTTGCTGTTACATTTTGGATTAGGATAATTTTGCTTTTACATTTTTACATGTTTCATTTTAAATTTGAGGTAGAGTTGTTCCACTATAGGCCCAAATCAGGGAGCCTGATGAGCAGATTGTTAACATAAAGCTAAATAAGGAGATGAGCAACAAGGAGCCTTGTGGAAGGCCTGCGCAGATCACATAAACTTGAGAAACATAGCCATCGACTATCGACTCTTTATGTGTATTTCTGTGTGTGTACGCCTCTGTGGATGTGCGTGTGCATGCGCGCGCGCCTCTGTATGTGTTGAAACGAAATATACAGACCATATACCACTTACCTAAACTACTGGACTCCAGATTAAAACTTGTTCCCATCTCTCCCCCCAGCCGTGGCACAGGATAATAACTAGACCCAAAAGTCTCTGTAGATTTAGCAAGATCATACTGTCCATGTCTCGACTCGATGCGACTCCCCATCGAAGCCGGCGACTGCATCATAAATGGTCCATAATGCGGACTATATCGGCTGGCGGCGGAATCCATTGACGAGTAAGAAAAAGAGTGCGCTGGCTGAGGCGCGTATGTATGTGGCTGTGAGGCTAACGAATATGGCCATGTTTTGTGGAAGCCGGACATGGCGTATAATGGTGTGTTCAAATAGGCGTCAGTGGCGAAGTGAAAACTGTGAGGTGTGCTTGTGCTTGGACTTTGATAAGCGCTGTCCCAAAAGGATGCCGGGAACTTCCGGTGGCACATCAATGGAACATCTGATAAGAAAAAGGAAAGAAAAAAAAATACGTAAATTTGAAAAGGAACATTTTCATTTCGGTCAATAAAATCCTTATATATTTGAAACATTTCCCACAAAGTTCAAAACAGGAATAACTTGTTCCTACAACAGAAAAACACACAAATATTCAAAAGGCAAAAAAAAAAAAAAAAATAAACAGAATAGACATTACACTTAAATTACACACCAGACCAAAGAAGCCGGCTGCAACAGATGGTTGATCTGAATTCACTCCCGGTCACCGAATGCGAAGTTAACTAAACTCACGATTGCACCCGGTCAACAGAAAGAAAGATTTATGAAATATGACGTTATATAAACAACCACTTAGTCTCTGGGCAGCCTCTCACATGTCACAACCAGATGATGTAATGTCCACGTATCGGACCTTGTTTGAAACCCATACTGACGAAACACTGTAATGAATTAAATACTAAATGATGAAGATTCAAGTCATGTGTTGCCATTTAATTGGCAAAGCCAGTTTATTACTAAATAACCTTGTCAGTCAATTTTAACGAAATATGTTTAAAAGTATGATTGCTGCCCAAATACACAACACCTAAATTACATAACCCGACAGTCAACAAGGAAAATAACAACATAGTTTACATAATAAATGCGAATGTCAGTGAATCAGTGTGTCACACCTTTTCAACTTTACTCCTAGAAGCCCAACGTATACCATTTTGGAATCAGGCCGATTCCTTGAGCAAAATTAAAAACATTCCAGCCCGTATCCGGAACCGCAATCCTGAAATTTTTGTTTCCCAAGTTTTCATTACTGCGATTGTTTTCGGATTCTGCTATCTTGCTTTCTACTGATAAAAACAATTAAAGGGACACAACTCTCTAACTTACAATAGCTCATGTTCAAATGGAAAAAAAAATACTGTTCTCAAATTAGAGTGTTTTAAAATAAAATTGTTCACCTTTCATCTTTACAACAAGAGGCCGTAGACCATTTCAGGCCGACTTCGTGAACAAATTAAAATTATTCTGGGCCGAATCGCGACCCGCAATTCTGAAATTTTGGATTCCCAAGTTTTCATTATTGCGATTGTTTTCGGCGATTTTTTTACGTGATTTTTTGCGACGAATTTTTTTTAATACAATAACAATTTTTATAACTTGGAAATGCATTTGGGAATAATCGAAATTAATTGCGAAATCCAGCGAAAGTCACCAATGAAATAAAAATATTTTTTCTACGGAAAGTAAGGACCTACGCACATCAAATTGTCTTTAAATTAAGTGGCGGCAGAATAATTATCGTTGAACCATTAAAAGGTAAGCTTAAATATTTATGCAATACTTAAATGCAGTGAGCATTTTTGAGTTCTTTAATTTGTTGTTGCCTATCGCATCTACTTCTCCATATCTATTGCGATGAAGGCTCAATCAAGTGCCATCCGCAAGGGCCAGATTAAATGCCACCCGATAGGACGGATTTTAGACTAGTATTCAATAAAATTTTAATTTTGAATTAAATACCAGCAGCCAAAATTTACATAAACACTAAAACAAAGAAGAAAAGAAATACAGTAGGACCTCGGCTTACGAACGGTGTCCCTAGCGACGAACACGCAACCCGGCAACAACGTGGGGCGACAAGCCGGGTGTAACAGAAAGAGTCGAATGGTGCTAAGGGACTGAAAAAGAGAAAGAAGAAACCTCAGGTACCCTGTCTTTTGAACGGGAGTAGACTGCTTGTTTTCTGTTTAGTATTGGGTTTTCGGTTCCTTCTAAAGTCTGCGTCAGCTCCATACTCATAAAGCTTGTTTTTTCTTACGCTACGCTAATACAAGTCCACACAGTAATCCTCTACCTTGAGTGGCTCCTGGACCTTGAATTGAGGGAAATTCGTAATACATTTTTTAAAAAAAGACATTTACCTGATGTTTTTTCTGAAAGGGAAGTTACTTTCAAACAATAATATCTTTCCTCTTTTCTCACCACTCCATAGAAGGTACGTAACTTCCTCACTACTTTCAACTCGTTTCCGTATAGGTACGTTTAAATTAACATAAGCTTTCCGCTATTTTTTAGATGGTTATTACTGTATTTATCTTTTACTTTTGTGTGATTTAATGATTTTCATTGGTTTTGTGTATGAACTTGTGCACAAAATACTGTTGTATAATTTAAATAAGCAATCATCTGGGGTCCAGAAACGGATTAATCCATTGTACATTAATTCATATGGGGGAAATAGTTTCTGTTTACGAACATTTCTGGTTACGAACGACTTTCAGGAACCAAATACATTCGTGAACAACTTTCAAACCTTTACTGACCTTTTTAATTATATTAATTCTATCAACGCTCTATCTCTGATATCGAGCAATTTATTGCAAAGACTAGTTGGCATAAATGTCTTTTCTCTCAGTGTCACGCAAACTGGCAGCATTTTGGGCCTCATACTGTCTTCGAAATCGCTATCATTATAGAAATACCTCGAAGGAAGAGCCGAAAACGCTTTGATATATAGAAAATTTGAACAGTTATTACACACTTTAAGTTCAGAAAAGAAAACATTAATACGAACTCAAGAAAAAATGAATAAAAAGCTTAATCACAGTACATTGTCTGTCGTCTTTAATATATATATACACATATCTACTGGCCTTAATATTAGAGAAATTTTGTTAGAAAAATATGCTACCTACAGCAGGATTCGAACTTGCATCACTTATGAGAAATGGTCCTTAGATAGCGATTTTCCAATCGTAGCTTAGATGTGGCACAAGGCCGAGATTTGTGGGGACCCAGTGAGGATCGAACTCACTACTCAGTCGTAATTGTTCTAGAGAGCCAAGCTTGCTAACCATTACACCGCCTCGAGGTGCCCAATGGTCCTTAGATCTGACCTGCCTTAAACTGAGTCGACCACCTAGTACCGCCTGAATACTGCTTTTGAACACACATCTTCCCGATTCTTGAAATATGCATATCTGGTCTGTTTTGTATCCTAACGTCAACAAAGACAATTTTTTTCGGAAAAAGTTTAAACTATTTTTCTAACAAGATTTCTTGAATATTCAGGCTCGTAAATCTAAATTAATAAAGAAATATACTGCTTATATATATATATATATATATATATATATATATATATATATATATATATATATATATATATATAATCATAAAGAAACAATTTATACAAAGATTTAAATAGAAACCTTAATGTGATTAATGGCGAAATCACTTCGCTAACAAGACTTAATGAGACATTAAAAAAAAACATCTTTCAGTCTACACGTATTTCGTCTTAGTGTTTGCCTTTCTATGGGAAAATTGCGTCCTGAAGATGACAATATGAAATTGGTACTTGGCATGTGTCTTCCATCTGACAATAGCTGCAATATAAAGATATTATTATTCAAGGAACTGATAGTAAGCTAATGTCTCATTTAGTCTTGCTAGCGAAGCGATTTCGCCATTAATCAACATTAACATTGCTATTTAATTTTTTTTCTTTATGATATAAAATATAAGCTTCACACTATATATATATATTTATTAAAGACATTTTTATGTTTAACGTTCTTTTTTATAGATACGAGTATTTAAGTAAATGCTCTGTTTATAATAAACAGTATTAAATAACATTTACCGGCCTGAACGTCCGAGAAATTTTCATAGAAAATATTCGTCCTTTGACAGGATTCGAACCTGCATCCTACACGGAACCGTCATTTACGCTGACGTGCCTTACCGTCTCGGCCACAAAGGAGCGTTCGGTAGGCAAGGTCGAATTTACTGCTTATAAACTTCAATCTTCCATGAATCTCGTATATATATATATATAAACATGTTTTTATTGCTAAAACCAGGATAAAATATATATATAAACATGTTTTTATTGCTAAAACCAGGATAAAATAGTCTTAAGGACATTTTATTGTTAAAATAGATACGTATCACGTTTAAGATTTAAGATTTTAGGCGCCTTTCGGCCGGCACTTCTTCAGAAACAAAATCGTCGGCATTTTAAAACGAAACAGTTGATAAGAAAAAAATTTACCAACAACCGATACTAAGACATTAATTAACAAGTTGAAATAGGCGATTGGGGTGGGAGGATTTATTAATTTTCTTTCTAGTCTTCCCGAATAGGGCCAACTTATATTTCAACTCCCGTTGTCTACACAGAGCAGGACGTGGCATGTTAATAGTGATAGACTCCAGGATGTTTAAATGGAGTCTCGTCCTTACCCTGTGCAAGATAGAAAAGAAATCAGGAGAATAATTCGTCCTGCAAGCCACAGAATTTAAAAGGTGCTTACCGATCACGGAGTCATGAGTCTGTAAACGCACGGATGACACGGGCTGGTGTCTACGCACCTGACCCGGGACATGCTGGGCGATCCTAACCTCGAACCTCTAGATGGTCTTGCCCACATTGTTGATCTCACATCGACATTTATATTGATATATTAATAAACTTTGTTGATTGGCAAGACATCCTTACGGCAAGAGACAACCTTAGGTGCTGTGGAAAAGCTCTTGGTATTGAAAAAATTACTCCGGATCATAACGCCATTTAAACACTGTTTAATAGAATTAGAAATTTTGTCGACACATGTTTG
The DNA here is from genome assembly GCA_903632075.3 of Acanthosepion pharaonis. Lineage (NCBI taxonomy): Eukaryota > Metazoa > Mollusca > Cephalopoda > Sepiida > Sepiidae > Acanthosepion > Acanthosepion pharaonis. Next base: position 1,101,443 of record CAHIKZ030004816.1, on the reverse strand, counting down.
AGTCCTGGGACCAATCCACGGGATGCCTCACATAAACAGGACACTTAGAAGAACCGTATTTCTTAATCTCAATGAACTTAAAGATCTTTTGCTTGATGGTAGCAACCGGGGTAACCATTCATTAATAACAGCTGTTTAATTTTCTTTAAGTCAGCGTCAAATCTGCACTCAGAACACAACATCAAATCACGATGCGTAAGGGTACTAATGAAATTAATTCTTCTGGATCTGGGAGCAAATGAATCCCAAGTTAAGTAAAGCCCAGAAAAAAGTAGGTTTACAGTAAACACTGGTAAGAATGCCCAAAGTTGTTTTTTTTTTCTATCAGTATATCCAAGAAAGGTAGCTGATTATTCTTTTCTATCTCCAATGTATATTTTAAAGAAGGATGGAGATTATTAAGTTGTGCGAAGAACTCTTTCGCTTTACTCGGAGAAGAAAACAACGTAAAAGCATCATTCACATAGCATAAGTAGCCATAAGGCTTATTAATCTTATCAAAGAGCTGCTTCTCATGAAAGCCAACAAAAATGTTAGCCAACAGAGAACCAAATGGGCTTCCCATTGCTACTCCATCTATCTGTTGATACATGCAGTTGTCAAAGCTATATATATATATATATATATATATATATATATAATCAGTGTTAACGCTTATATATATATATGTATGTGCCTGCGTAGATGTGCGTATTTCTCGAGTAATTTCCATTTCTCCAGTTCAGATAGTTTCGCTGGCGAAAAGGAAATATTTTCCCGTCAGGGATCCATAACTATACCCACCAGGTACTTAAGAGAGACAGAAATTGTCTAATGTTTGCAAGCAGCAGAATCATTTTTAAAGAAACAAACATCCACAAAGCAATGTCGACAACGTCAATTACAAAACTAACAAGAACAGTTAATCTTTTTTCCCTTCTTTCCAAAATGTTTTTTTTATCTTGATGGATAGGAGGACACAACGGGACACAAGTGGCTTTTTGTGAACAAATTGGAATAAAAATAGAATGACTAATTACACGTGAAGTGCTTGGAAATAAAAGACGACAAATTAAATTTTGGAAGACAGAATATACGATTGCCAGGAAGAGGAACAGCCCCAAAACTACAAATTGGAAACACCAAAATCAAGGAAGAAGAACAATTTTTTTTTTAACAATGTAGAATAGCGAATTGGAATAGTGGTAGTAGTCACAAGTAAACCACATATATATATATATATATATATATATATATATATATTTTTTTTTTTTTTTTTTTTTTTTTTTTTTTTTTTTTCTGTGGTTTACTGCTACCAGCAAGCAGAAATATTTCTTCTCCCGATGATGGTCATTTTAGCCGAAACTAGTCGAGGAATCTAAATGAAATAATAATAAAGAAAAACGAAAGAATATTAGTCTACAACCCAGTGTGTCTGAAGATTTTAATTTTTTTTTATTGTTCCAAATATATATATATATATATATATATATATGTGCGTGTGCGTGTGTGTGTATCTCGGTTTGCGTATCTGTCTATCTGCCTCCCACTCTCTCTCTCTTTCTCTCTCTCGATATATATATATGTGTGTGTGTGTGTGTGTGTGTCAAAGATGCGAACTACGAATTGGAGACAACAAAATCAAGGAAGAATAAAACTTTAATATCTACAATGTACAATGGCGTATTGGAATAGCAGTACCAGTCACAATTTATCTATCTATCTATCTATCTATCTATCTATATATATATATATATATATATATATATATATATATATATATATATAACTATATCTTTATTCAACTATCTGTTTATGTCCCCTCTCGGTTTGCGTGTCTATTTCTGTCACGCTCTTCTCTTTCTATATATATATATAAATATATATATATATATATATATATATATATATATATATATATATATATATATATATATATATATATATATATATATATATATATATGTGTGTGTGTGTGTTTGTGCGTGTCTCTGTGTGTGTGTGTGTGTGGTTGTTTCTCTGTCTCTCTGTCTCTCTCCGTTTAACATTTGAACTACGAATCGGAGACACCAAAATCAAGAAAGAAATAAAAATTATTCACACGTCATCCATCTATCTCTCTAACCATATATATATATATATATATATATATATATATATATATATATATATATATATATATATATTGCATTTATCAGTTTTTACTTTTTTGCTTTATTGTTTACCCTATTTATATACATATTTTATGCTTTTATTTTACTTTATCTTATTTTATTTTGGATTCTTTAATTTTCAGTGATATGCATTATTTTTATTGGTACTTTAATTTTAATTTTATTTCACTACGGCATATTTTATTATTATTGATATCACTAGTAATATTAATAATATTATTAATTACTTTATTGATTTTCATGAAAAAAGTAGAGTTGCCCCCCCCCTTGATTTTCAAATATTTTTTTTCTTTTTCATTCCTTTCGATTACAACAGCGTCTCTTCAAATTAGAATTTATAATTCTTGTTTCCAATCTTATTTTCAATCATAAATGCTAATCTGGGACTAAATTCAAATCCAAAATTAAACTACAATTCATTTAAATATGTTAACAGCAATAATAATCCACCTCTACAATAAAATATCTCGCGATAAAAAATCTCAACTGTTTTCCAAATGAAAAGATGAAAATAAGTACCTCTTTTCCTGCGTTCCACCTAATGAAATATTCGCAAACTCTTCACTGCTTGTATACTGGGAATCATCAATATGGCATGTAGACTGTGCCTGAAGATGGCTATATTTAATCTTGTATTAGCATCTTTATATGCACTAGTAATAGGATAAATAGGCATATGTCGTCTGAATTTCTTCTGTGAAGCATTTTTCATTTATTTTTTATTTGCTTGTGGTAGTATAAAATATAAGTTTTAATCTGTTTGAATATCATATGTTGTTGTTGAAAATCTTATGTTCGTATAGGTGACTGGTTTATAAGATATATCAAACCTTGTTGGTTTAATTAACGTCGAAATTATACCTGAATCATTAAATAAACAATGACTGTATTTATTTTTTATTTATGAGTTTTACTTTCTTAATTTCTTACTTTCGAGCCATTCTGATAAGGAGAAGAGGATTTTTATTTAATTCGATAAATTAAAAGAAGCTGGGAAAATACATTAACAACTTTCGACTTGAACTGAGAATAAAGAAAAGATACATTTTTACAATCACTCGTTTTCTTTCTTCTTTAATTACGAGAAACGCCAGTTTAGGGAAAAAATACTAAGATTCATTATTTAAGCAGAGACACAAATAGGCATACACGCATTTCATTCTTTCTTAAATGGCGAAATGCATTATCGAATATATTTTTAAAAATATCTATTTTCATGAACGTTTCCAATTGTCAAAATTTAAAACATTGTCGGGGTTTTTGTATGCTAATTTTAAAACATATACGAGTCTATAGGTAAACATAGGTTTTGCTTAGTCTTGTATTCATAGGAAAACATTGTGATTATACGTGAGTCTAAAAGTAAACATTAGTCAGGTTTATACTTGAATCTATGGGTAACATTTGTCGGGTTTATACTTGAGGCTATAGATAAATATTAGTTTACTTTATACTTGAGTCTATAGGTAAATCTTCGTTTGGCATAGTCTTGAGATTTTTGAATAATTTCATACCAAGCAAGGCGATAAAGGCACTAAGACACTAAGTGGTTACTGAATATTACAGAATATGAGAAAAACGTTATTAAGGAGAGAGAACAATGAAAGCACAGGAATTAAGAAGACAGGAGATAACTAGTGACATTGTATTTACATTTTTGAAGATCAAAGTTGAATGAGAAGCATGAAGTCGGAAGAGAATCCCGCAAGCGAGAAATGTGACAGAAGAAACTCTTAGAATAGAACTTATGGTTACGTCTTGCCATTTCAACTGTAAAATGATGAGACCTTACCGTTAATCTAGTACTGCGCTTAATTCATAAAGACTTCGTACCACGGAGCACGATCCATCAGAACAATTACCATGAAATATATTTATAGAAAAGGAAAACATTGTTTGCGCTCATACTAGAGTCTATAACTAACCATCTAATTTAGATCTTCTGATAAATGTTGGCCAGGTTTATACTTGAGGCTATGGGTAAACATTATTTCTACTTATAATTGTACCTATAGGTAAAAATTGGTCCTGCTTTTTCTTGAGTTTATTGCAAAACATTGCGCTTTTACTTGAGTCTATAAGCAAGCATTGGTCGTCCATATATGAGTTCGAAGCTCGAATTCCCCCCTTAGTAGAAATGATCAATCGGGTTAACTCCTTAACCATTACCCCAACACTGAAACGCACACTATCTATATAGTGTCCTTTGAAATTAATTCTAGCGATTATAATTCAGGGTGTGAATGCTGATTACTTACAATATTTACATTATTCGGACTGTTATTCTCATTTTCATTGTCATATTCACAACGTTTCGGACGTTGTACGCTCCCGGCTTCTTCAGGTGATTGGAATGAACATAAAAAACTGCAATATAAGCTCTGGTAAAAACTGCAATAATAATAACAGAAAAATTGCAATATGAGCACTGGTAAAAATGATTGTTTAGACTTTAGGTCTATAAGTCCCCACAATTCATCATTGCCTAGTAGATAAAGACGTTGGTTAGATCCAGTGGCTAGACCCGAAGAGTTGTGAGTTCAATACCAGGCCACAGCAGTGGTGAACCGAACTTGGTGAGTTAAAGGGAAATAACTGAGGCATCCGGAAGAGGCATGGCACATGAGATAGAACAATCTACCCTGGTGTACGAAATAAAGGGTCCGAATCGAAATTCCAATAACCTGAAGAGGGCCGAAACGCTGTGAATGAAGATGAGGATAATAGTGCAAATGTTGTGGCGTCTTCCCTCTAATGTGGCTATTGTGGACTCTTTCACTTACTATAAAGTAGTAGGAAAATAAGCCTCGGAGGAACGGTGATATAGACCGTTCATTACTGTCGAACACTCCTCCTCGGCGGAGAGGAACCAGGACAAGGCTTTGCCGAACGGCAAAGTTTCGTCCGGGGAGGTAGACAGGCCCTGAACCCGTTTATACGAATTCCAAGCGAATATTTTTGGCCGAGCCTACGGGCTTGGAGAACCCACGATAAACTCGGCCTTGTGCCACATACGACCTACGTCAGTGGGGAGGGGGGCGTTAAATATGACAGTGATATAGACTGTTCTACTGAGGCTGTTCGCTGCTCCTGCCGAACTCTGCTTTTAGCAGAGAGAAACCCGGACGAAGCTGTACCGAAGGGCAGAGTTTCGTCCGGGGAGGTAGACAGACCCGAACCCGTTTATGCCGGTTCTACGGGGATTTTTTGGCCGAGTCTACGGGCTCGGATGACCCACGTTAAACTCGGCCTTGTGCTACATATATCCCTTGTTGGGGGAGAGGGGCTGTTAAATATTAACAGTGATAGAGACTAAACACTGGTCAACCGACACACACTCCCAAGTCGTGTAACACACTTCTGTTGTATTTACTGTTCAATACACTATTTATCTGCAACCTCTTGTTTTGTTATTTCTTCACCAATTACTTGGTCACAACAGTAAATAATGTAAGTAATCATAATAATTCATCTCAGAGATACAGACAGATATGAAAGCCGATGTTGTCAAAGGGACTATGAATAAATTCTGTTCTCTTCTGGGCGGGTATGTTACCCGTATTTCAACCCCATGAATAAGTGTTTTTTATTTTGTTTTTGCACGTGTGCCGTAGAGACGAAAGTGAAGAAAGAAAATGAATGGTGCAGTCAGTCTTTTAGTTGAAAGGTATATTTAAGTAAACACAGTCCCGGTGTCTGTCTAAGGATCAGTGAAATATGCCAGTAAAAAAAAGCAACAACATGCAAATGGGTGTAAAAGAAAGAAATAAAAATCAACAGAAAACAGCAAAGAACAGAAAATGTTATGTTAAATTGTTGTTTGGCATGCAAAGTCACGTTTTTGAAGTCAACATAAAAAACTCCTCCAAATGTAACAAAACCTTTATTAGTCAGTTTAATCTTCATTTAACGATGACAAACAAAAAAACAAAAAAAAACTCACCAGTAAACTGATTACTTTATTGTTTATTAAAATAATCTAGGTGTCTGAACAAAAAGAATTCGGACAGCGATCAATTGAACTCTTGACATTTGATACTAAGAATCCAGTTCTAAACTCTAAAACTGATTCATTTACCAGCAAGATACTAAATACGAATTGGAAACGTCGAAATCTAGCACATAAGTACAGAAAATTAATTACTTTGGTATTATAATAGAAGGTGGAAAAATACATTGGATATAGCGAAATATACCTGAATTATATGGATTAACAAAGTGACTGATAAAATATTTTCTGTAAATGGTTGTTTATATACATTGTAACCCGGATATAAGAGAGTTGTCGGGACCGGAGAAGAAGTCTCTTATATCCGGGTTTTTCTTATATCCGAGTTTGGTCTATTTATATACATTAACACAGGCTCTAATTTGGGACCAGAGAAAATCTCTCTTATATCCGGGTTTCTCTTATATCCGGGTCTCTTATATTCGGGTTACACTGTACATATTTTATTTGAATTGGATTCATTTAGTCTCATTTAGTTTACATACTGAATGTCTTTTAAGTAAAAAGGATTTGAAAACAAGATAAATTCTGACTACTTACTCTACTTAGTACAGCACTGAGCCAAATGGTCTGATATGGGAAGAAGAAAAGTGTTGCCCGTCAAGAAAGAATGTCTGCCTACCAGTGAATGTCAGCATTTAAAATTTTGGCTCTTAATCTGGTCTCTTTCATCATTAAAAAATTCAATTAATTTAGCCATGAAGCAGAGCATTTTAGATAACTTGTTCTATTATTATTATCTTTTTTTTTTTACAAGAAAAAGTCTAATTTAGATTACCTTAGCAGTATAACCCATCTTCGACGGTGTCTTTCAATTGCTCAATTGGAGCAGTTTAAGTTTAAAATCAGCCAACACGAAAATCAATATTAGTAACAACAATCGTGTGCAGCTGAGGCACACCCAAAATGGGGGGGGGTAACAAATGAAAATGGCCGTTTTTGCCTTCTCAGCCTTGTTTCAGCCTCACGCACAGTAGCAATTGAAGAGGCGTTTCTCTTCAGCCGTTGAGTCTTTTAATCAGCAGTTTCAGCCTCACGGGCAGCAGCAGTTGAAGAGGCATTGCTTCTCAGCCGTTGAGTCCTTTAATCAGCAGTTTCAGCCTCACGGGTAGAAGGGTTCAGGTATGCACTTCTGGAAAGCCGACGGCTACGTTGATCTTCGGACTCAGTGGCTCTGATTGAAACATTCCGAGAGGCATTTTGAGACAGGCAAACTGAACGTTCTAAAGACGATTATTTACCTCTTATTCGCATGGCAGGCCTGGCGGCAACGGTTTTGCAACCTAGGAAAGTTCTTTTCTTTGGTGGCATGATTTAGGCAAGTATGAGTTGTCAAACGTAATGGGTGGGCAAATACCAGAAGAGAACGCTGTAAAGCTACAGGGATCACTAACTTTGGGTAAGATTGAAAAAATAAATGTTGAGTAATAAATAGCTTACTTATTACTACGGTGAATGCAATGCAAAAATGGACAGGACGATGAAAAGAATTAAATTGTGAACGGTTACAAACGACAATGAAAGCAACGCCTTAAAACTGTAGTAGTAGTCTTTATGAAACGGAAAAAGTAACCTCACTTGAGAGAGATTGAAAGCTTGCCCAAGAGAAGGGGGATGTGTAATTTGAACTTAAAACCGGCACTGAAGAATTATCTATCAAAGAAAGAAAATTTCATCGAAATCGGATGAAAACTGTGGAAACTATAAGTAACATCCGATCACATATTTTGAGAATTACAGATATAGATAATAATGAATGTCGTGTAAGTAAAAACTTTGTAAATAGAATGAATAGCTTAAGGATTTGAAAACTAGATGAATTCTGAATATTTTCTATACTTAGAACAAAATGCATATAATTTTTTTTTGTATTGCTTCACTATTCAGGTAGGTAGGCGGCCGTCGGTCGCGTAACAGTGGTAAGCATTTAAATAAATATGATATTAAAACTTAAAATATTATTATGAATTACTTGTAATTTCATGCACGAGTCCCAGTATAAACAGTTATAAATATTTATTGACCAATTTTATCATTGTGATATTTTTGCATTATATCAAGTATCAAGAATATAATAATAAGGTTCTGCAAATTGGAGGAGATAATTTTAAATAACTAGCAGCATGGCCCGGCGTTGCCCGTGCTTGATTCAAAAATCGTATGACTCATACAGCAATCGCTATCACTTGACTTAAAATAGTTTTCCCTTCCTTGCCTTTAAAGGAGTGCCCTTTGCCGTGCTGATGTTGCTACATGCCTTACTTCTTGCCTATCTCACAGTGCAAATTTTTTCTAAGCTCTATACTAAACATTAAATCTGTTACGAAAAAAGAACTAAACAAAATGAACACAAAACACTCAGCTTTAAAAAAGGATTCGTAACTGGAAAAACCGAATGAAAAAACAACAAATACTTTTTCACACACAAACCAATTCTGCGGAATCAGAATCAACGTTGAGTTTAAGCAAGCGAATGAGCCAATTGGAGTAAAGTTTCATGCAGATTTAAATCTTTCCCACTTGTGACGAATGCAGATATCGATTTTTTTTTTTTTGCTTGCTAGTCTGCTAGTTAACATTCGTGTCAGTCAGCTGTTGGCTCTCACGCTGGCCAATAGAATCTTCCTGCATATTCGTGGCAGCCACCTATTTGGCTCTCACTCTGACCAGTAGAAAATGGCCGCAAACTACATGAAAACTGCCGTAGAAGCATGAAAAAATCGATTATTTCCACTATCAATGGGAGTTGGGAAATGTAAAGTCGGTCTTGGCCTTCCTGCTAACTTGGAGCATGTGCATGTAAATTTTGGGCGAATCCGTCGAAAATTGCAGCCGTGCATTCGTTACACACACACACACACACACACACACACACACATCCTGCCTTTTATAGATACAGATATTCTGACTTCGAATCCGAGGTTATCTACCTTTAACCCTCTCTCTATTTTTTACTCTTAAATATACTTTTTATCACATTGGTGAGGCTCAAGTAAATTTTCATTCCGAAAATGCAGCCCAGAGAAAAATATTTTGGGACTCACCTATGTAAACAGTAGCAGACATTTTATTCATTTCCAATGTTCATATTCTTTGATTGCTGATCCTTATCTTTTATCTTCTGTATTTCTGTTCTCTGTCTTTGATGTTTTTCTTTTCTTCATATTTTTTTCACACTCGGTAACTTCTTGCATCTTAGTGATTTTATTGTCTTGCTTGGGGTGAAATGATTAAAAAACAAAAAAAAAATGCTAGAGACCATGGGAGGTGTCTATTTATTTGGTGGCAGGCAGAAAAAGATTGCATTATGGGTGGATCGGTGGTTGGAGGCTAAAAAGGATTAGATACTCAGCAGCGGTTCCCAAACGACAGCACAGGTGAAAGACAATCAAAGATTTAGAAATAATTTTAAAAAGTTAATATACCAAAAATAAATATGATTTTAAAACTTTATTATTATTATGAATTACTTGTAAGTACATACACGAGTCCCAGTATAAATAGTTATAAATAATTATTGACCGATTTTATCAGTGTGAAATTTTTGCATTGTATCAAGTATTAAGAATATAGTAACAACTTTCCCAAAATTCGAGGTGAGAGATTTAAATGATAATGTTCTGACCTCGAATCAGCGGTTATCTCCCTTTAACACACACTCTGTTTTTTTTTGTTTTTAGTTTTTTTTTGTTTTTTTTTTCTTAATGTACTTTTTATCACATAAAATTTGGCGAGGAGCGAGCAGATTTTCATTCCAAAAATGTGGCTGAGAGTAGAAATGTTTGAGAACCACTGGTGTAAAGTGTTCGTCGCTTCACACGACAGATATTCCGTCAATGACTATGACTTGAGAAGCAGTTTTTGGCCGAAGGAAACTTTCCCCAGGTCCTCAGATCTCGCTCCATGCGACATTTTCCTCTTTCCAAAAATCAAATCCCACTTGAAATGAACACAATTTCAGGACGCCGAAGAAATGGGAGAGAATACGACGCGACTGCTGCTCTCTATCCCACCCCACAAAAAAAGGAGTTCCAGGAATGGTTTCATCAATGAAAACATTGCTGAATAAAGTGTAAGGCTTCAGATGGGGACTACTTCGAAGGAGGTTAAATGCCGGATTGATATACGTTGTAGTTTTCGTTTTACAGCATCAGTCCCGATACTTTTTGATCAGATCATCAATATATATATATATATATATATATATATATATATATATATATATATATATTTAAAAGTGAACATTGAAGTCAACACTTAGAGGCGACAGACTGCTTCATGCTAAACGCAATTGTCAGGCCACATTTATATTTACCCACGCTCTATCTCTGATATTGAGCACTTTATTCCATAAATATATCATATCTTAAGATTATATTTCTTCATTTATATATATATATATATATATATATATATATATATATATTCTTAGTAAAAAGAACCTTAAATATTTCAGATATACTGGCCATATATTATAAACAGCAGTCGGTTTAGTCATTTGCGAATATCTTTAAACTCATAAGCATAAATCAAAGAAAACAAGCTACGTAAAAGGAATAAGAAAAGAAATTATCCAAAACTACCGGGAAATCTGTTGGAAGACGGAATGTCTCAAGTGATGTTGGTCCCAGCGAATTCAGCCAATCACCGTTTAATATTGACTGACAGGAAGAGACCAAATTTCTGTTGCATCAGACCAAACTCTAATTAACACTTCATAGCTAACCAGAGAAATGGCTTTGTGCAATAACTCATTTCAGGGAGTTGGGAATTCTAATCATAACTTTAAAATGTCGCCAGCATCTTTCACTCCTTATCTCTGTTTTCATGTCGGCTTATCTTAAAATTCCGCTTACTCCTTCGTTCCGTAGTTACTTAGGGGGTTATTTGACGCCCTATCATTAACTTATAAATAATAAACTATTCGGTTTTGGGGGCGGGCTTGGGGAGATGGAAAAGACATATCGGAGACGTTACTTGAAAGAAAGACAGAAAGAAAGAGAAAAGAAAGTAAACAACGAAAGAAAAGACAGATAAGAAAGAAAAAATAAGGAAAAAAAGAATGATAATGAATATCAGTTCAACACTGTTTTCTTTCTTTCTAACGAATTTTCCAGTTTCTTAATACTTAGCTTAGCTTTTGGAACACTTACTGAAGCTTTAAAACTAATGTTCAACCAATATACGGCCCAAGAGCTACTCAAGGTAAAAAGTTACTATGTAGTGTTGACTTAATGCAAGAAAATGAAGAAGTGACATTTCTAGGACTTTGCAGAAAAGACAAGATTTAATTCGTGAATAACATTTCAGGGTTGAATCGGAAATGTTAAAATAGTGTGGTAATAGACTTTGAAATGAAATGAAACTCCATTCCAGGAAACAAGGAATAAACCTCTAATCCTGTTTAAAAAAAAATAGGGAGGAGTGTGAACCGTACGATAGGCGAACCTATCTACCCCTATTAATTTACATAAATTAATAAAAGTAAAATTATGTATCTGTTTAATCTTCATTTAAGATAAATAGCTAGTAACCTCAAATCCATGAGCTTCCGGGAAAAAAATCTATACAAGAAAAAGAGATGTTTTTTTTTTAAATTATGAAATGTTAAAAACAAAACAAAAAAAACACTTGCAGAATGGTTTTTTAAAAAAATCAGAAAAATATATATATATATAGATATCGATGACGTTAGGACAGTTTCACACTTGACATTTGTAAATAACAGCTAAGTGACATCATGGATCGGCTTGACACTGCATCGATAACATAAGCAGCACCCACCCCAATCTAAATCAATAACGAGGCAGTATTTTTCGATTCTGACATGTTTTATGGCCAAGGAAGATCGAAAGAATCTTTTACAGCGAGTTGTAGTTGAAGCAATTCCTGAAAATAAATGCTAAGGAAATACAAATGTAGAAATATTTATTTTGGCGACTCACAAAAATCCTCTGTGATATAATATCAGTTCGTCTCCTTGTCAACACTTTCCCCGCATTATATCTGAATTTCTCGATTGGGAGCCAACCGACTCTTGTCGGAGAATTACTGCTTTAGAAGATAAAAAAAAAAGTTTCTTAATGTATCAATCAATGTTGATCCCATCGAGTTCAGCCAATGACAGTACAGTATCGTCTGACAGTAAAAGATCATGTTTCTGTAGCAAGTGACTAAGAGCCGATTAGCCATTCAAAGATAATCGGAGGCCTTGTCTGGTGCAAAGAATAAGTTTACGAAATGCTTTATTTATACGTCCATACCACACAAATAACTTTTTATCTGTATAGAGTTATCTCCCCTGTTAGATTGAGTGGAGAATAGTGCCTCTGTTAGATTGATGAAGCCCGGAGTTGAAATGCCCGATTTTGTCAGTGAGTAGAATCAGAAAATTAATTAGATCGTTCACTGGCCAGTAATTCAAAATCGCTTGATGTGAGGGGCGTTGTAGGCGCATTAAAACATGACTGAAATTGCGTTGCGATTTTCACATATTTTCAACGTAATATCCTAAAATAAGGTATATATATATATATATATATATATATATATAGAGAGAGAGAGAGAGAGATGAATGTCGTCTCTCTCTCTCTCTCTATATATATATATATATATATATATATATATATATATATATATATATATATATACTTGATTCTCCCGTCGAATTCGACGTATGATGTCAAGCGGTCAGTTACCAGGAAACACCAACACATTAGATTTGATTATAGTGGTGTGCAGAACAATCCACACTTTTTGAAGGGCCGAATACAGAGGTTTGGTGCACTACGTGCCATAGGGTCCCCAAACGACACTCCGCAGGTTTTGAATTCAGAGTTGTCCTTCTCCTAGACTAGTTAGCATCCAACGCTATAGAACCCAGTCTGGCCTGTTATTTATCCATTACTCTACCTGTCTGTCTGTCTCTCTCTCTCTCTCTCTCTCTCTCTCTCTCTCTCTCTCTCTCTCTCTCTCTATATATATATATATATATATATATATATATATATTGTTATGACTACTGAAAATAACACCGGCTCTGTGTTGTATTTCTTGTTTGCCTTATGTATTTCAAGTTTTAAACGTAATATCGATAACTATAATGATACACACACACACAGATACACATACACACACACACACACACACACACACATATATATATATATCTGTTGTGTATTTAGGCAGCAATCCCTCTTTTATTCAAGTTAAAAACGATTTTTATTTAAAGATTGGTGTGTCTCCATCTGTATTTAAATGGGACCTAATTGAGTTAAAAATGGTAGATTTCATTTTTCGCTGTTGTTATTTGTTGTAAAATACACAATTATTAAATTACATAACCCGGCACCCAAGGAAATTAATACTACAACATACAGAAAATCTTGTAATAAAAATTTTTATATAAATATTATGTCATTAGCAGACAGTACTGTTTCGCAGCTCCTCAGTGCGACTAGACATCCGAATGTATCAAGCCAGGATTGAAACCCAACCGATTTGGCGTTAGAGTTTCTACCACTGAGCTGTCATCATTCAGTATAGTTATGTAGCTAAATCCAGGATATTGTTTTACGAATGTAAACAAATGCCAATCAGCCGTAGTGATCCATTCATTTTACTGAAGAGCTTTGCATTAGCGAAGGTGGGTGATGTTTATAGAATTAGCCTATCTTTCAACAGTGCTTAATTGAAATATATTCTTTCAAGAGCTAATAGTTAGTTATTTAGTTAATGAAGCTCTTTGGTAATCCGTATGGATAATTCCAAGGAGAATGTAATCCAGAGAGCTCAATGTAATATATATATATATATATATATATATATATATATATATATATATAAGGACAAAGAGAGAGATCTCAAACAAGCTAAATATTCTTCTTGATTGTAACGCTTATCAATATATACCTTATTACTCTGCTTTCAAATCCATGATCTACCATCCATTTATATAAGTCATTCAGGTAGGTTTTCTTGATATTTACCCACCCAGCCCCTCTTGCCTTCGATAAGTTCTATGAGTGTCAAATTCTCCATGCCCTCTATCCTCATTATATGTCCCAGGAATTTCAAGTGCTCTTTTTTTATTCTAATTGGGTAAAAGTTTTCCTGAGTATTTGTCAAGGTAGGATGTTAGAAAACGGTCGAGGAGGTTCGCCTCTGTCCCGTCGCACCCGGGACTTGGGTGGGTTGTTCAATGATTTGGGTTAGTCAATAGGCGGTGGAGAAGTCTCTGCGATATCTGCATTCATTATCGGTTCTGTTCAAGTAGACTAACCATTCTTTTTGTTGAACATTGAAATCACATAAGACCCCTTTTTGTTTCACTTTTCCTTAACATTTCCCCGTTGCTCACATGTTCCATCCATAGTATTCTCAGCATCCTTCTGTAGAACATAATATTAATCTTGTCTGAAATATGTCTATAATTAAAATGGATTTATAAGGAGCTGGAAAATAATATTCAACCAAGGTTGAATGAATAATGTTGGTAGTTACGTTAAAGTCGAACAATTGTACCAACTGAGAAAAATCAATGGTTAAAAGTCCGATGGAATTTATTTATTGTTTATTATAATTAACCCGGCAACCATTATGCCAAAATGGTCAAACAAACATATCAATAAAGTACATCTGGCAGTAGGGCCTCTGATCGGGTGACTGGAGTTTATGAGAAGAGTGGAAACACCTATCAATAGCTGTTGTTCCCAGTTACCAGGTTCACCCTTACCTGAGGTGGTAACCTGTTAGAATCCTCCCACCATGGTCAAATAGTGTACCCTCCCAAACAAAAGCAAAACACTATGAAAGTATAAAAATAGATTTTTTATATTAAAAATATAGCAATTCTTTTGTCTATAAAAAAATGAACAATAGTTATTTACGGTAAAATGACCATCAATACATTTTATCTATAGTTGAAGGCATACAATGACGTTCAAAATATTTAAATTTCGGCATAACCCATAGAAGTGTTGATAAGCCACTAAACAAAATCAATCAACCAACCAAATCAAATAAACGTGGGTGGGGAGATATAACAAAGGGCACTAGTAACATGCAGAAAACGGGTATAATAAAAATCATTAAATTAGAAAAGGGTTTAAGAAAGCGGAACATGTTAATATTGAGCACAAGTTCAATGACCATCTTTCAATATAAGCGAAGTGTTTTCTGATCCACTTCTAGAAGACGTCTGAAGTTTTAGCATTAACTACAGAAAAAGGGAGGGCGTTTCTCTCATTCATTAACTCTGTGAAAATTAATATCTTCTTGATGATAAGGAAGCGGTTATAATTTTAATAGATGTCATCTGTTTTATTTATAACGTCTTAAGTAAAATATTTCTGAAACATGTGATCAACTGAATTTACTATTCTACGAGGGTCGGGAAGTGGCCTAGAATAAAACAGCTGGTCGGCAATCTGTTGTATTCTGGTACACTTACATGCCTTTTAGTTTACCAACTAGTGTGTCTACTTATATTTGGTCAGCCTATTAATTTTTTAGCCGACCTTCGTTTAATACCTGCATCAAATCAAGTCTAATATGTTCAGTATCAAGTGAGAAAAGTTTTGTGAAGTTAACGAACACTCGTTGCCACTTTTGCAATGTCAGCGAATACTCGTTGTCACTTTTGCAATGCTCGTTGTAGTAGAGACTTTGTAATCGCAGTTACAACTATACTACGCCGTTGAGCAATAGTGGTGTCAGACGCCTTCGAATATCACTCGCGCAAATAATACTTGCTCGATAATACTCGCTCGACAAGTAAGCCGTAGAGTGACCTGAATAGAGAAATAGTATTAGCTTTCTGTATAGTAATCGAGGATATAGTAGAAATTAAAATCCGAACAATAATAGAGGATAGAATAGAAATAACGATCAGTTAGACGTCAAGCGACTTCCTACATATGCGTTTCCTCTATGGTCACGTGGTCTACTTAATTCAATAATGGGATCGCCTGTGTCTGTTCACTGGCGATCTATGTTCAAACGCAATTGTCGGCAGCGACACTTTATTCCTATATAGCAAAAAGGCTAACCTTTTTATGTCCGTTCGAATTAGGCTTATTTTTAATTTCAGGAATCATTTTGGCAAAGCATTTATGTTCTACACACAAGCCACTAGTGGCCCGCTGGTGGGCCGCCGATGGCAACGCCAGCGGCCCTTTCGTGGCAGCGGTCCGCCAGAGGTTGTCGAGACGAAAACGCCAGCGGCCCGACAGCGGGCCACTAGTCAGTGGCAGATAGATGGTTTGATTGTAGGGTGTATGCTTTACAGAACGTTAAAGACTTCAGATTTGTTCACCTTTTGGCCTGATGCACCTTAACAGTTTGATAATAGGGACAATGTGATCGATAGTCAACAACATGAGTCCGCTTATTATTCTATTCAGTTTGTAAAAAAAAAATGGGCTTGCGGACCCGCAGCTGCGAACATCGAGAGTCACATTGGGTTTGTCTTTCTTTTCTACCGTCAGGCGGTGTCAGGCAGTTATGGATGGCTTTTGTCAGGTCGCTTCCCTGCGCAGGCCCGTTACACGGTATTAACTTTGAAAACATATATATATTTAACGAGTTTTCCATTCAAAAATCTAAACAAATAGTCGGTGATACTTGAATCTACGCCAAGTTTTCTACTCGAAAAAATAAATCTATGCAAACACGTGCATCTAAATGAGCATGCGTCTAGACACACCAACCCAGTCAACTATATATATATATATATATATATATATATATATATATATATATATATATATATATATATATATTATTCAAACGTTATTTTTATAGATAAAATTTCAAGTAAATGCTCTGTTTATAATAAACAGTATTAACAACATTCGACCAGACGCTTCCTCTGTAGCTAAATGGTATAGCACATCAGGCTATATGACAGTTCCGTGTAGGGTACTGTTTCGATTCCTGTCGGGGGACGCATATTTTGTCTGAAATTTCCCTTGACATTCAGGTAGGTAAACGTTATTAATATTGTTTATTGTGAACAGAACATTTACTTAAATATTTGTAGCTATAAAAATAACGTATAAACAATAAGTATATTCAAATAATTGGCGGAAATAGTCCCTTTTAAGTAATTGTTTATTTGCGCTATAATTGCTCTTTTATAAAACTTTCATTAATGACGAATGACGAGTAAGGGTACTGTGGTTAAGGTTTTTATTTAAATATGTTTGTGTTCGTATATATTTTTCTTTTCTGGACATAAAGTGCGTAAGAATTGTCAGAATTTTCCGTATATCCGAGCGATTTTGGATATTATTTTCACATAGAGTTAGAAATATAAATTTTGAAAAGTCCTTGATAATGGCTAAAGAAATAACAGAAAGTGCTCGGATATACAGAACTTTCGGATTTTTTAGAAAGCTTATGTTCAGAAAAGACAAAATTTATACGAACACAAAATAATTAAATAAAAAGCTTAAAAGGCAGTACCCTTTGAGTTATCTTTTGATGAAAGTGTATATATATATATATATATATATATATATATATATATATATATATATATATATATATATATATATATATATATATATATATATATATATATATATATATATATATATATACAGTTTCATATATATATATATATATATATATATATATATATATATATATATATATATATATATACACGAATGGATGTTAAATTCTCAACTTAAATCATGTCCAAATCTAACCAAATGAGCCAACATATTTAGAGCGTATATCTTCTTTGTTAAACCAATATCTTCTCAGAACCACTTCATATATATATATATATATATATATATATATATATATATATATATGTGTGTGTGTGTGTGTGTGTGTGTATAGATATGTATATGTATATATATATTTTATATGTATATATGCATATTTGTGTGTGTGTGCATGTATTAGACTTATCCCACTTGATACTGAACGTATTAGCATTGATTTAATACAAGTATTTAGAATAGTAAATTGATAACATATACTTCGAGAACTATTACTAAAAGCCATTATTAATACACCAAAGGAGATCCATTAAAATATTCAACCACCGCCCTATCGCCTGAACATAAGAAAAATGCTCTTTTTAACAGCGGGTCATCATTGAGTGGAGCACTGCAGTTAACGCCAAGACTCACTGTGTCTTTGTTCCGATAATTGTGTCGTTGTTCAGTACTAAGCTGGCCTTATTAAATAACTTTGTCATTGTTTAATGGTTAGGAAGCTTGTGACGCTATCATTATTGTAAGGATTTTCGTCCTCACTATATGCTCCGCACTTGTAACTTTACAAAGGGAAGCTTATTAACTATGGATAATAGGAAACTATTTTTCTTGATTAATATTTTTATATAATTCAGTCCGTTTAATCAATGAAATAGAGACAGAAAGGAAAAAGAGGAAAGTTAAAAGTTATATTTGAGAGTAGTTTTTTCGTGTTTGTTTTTGTATGTTTTTTTTTCGGTTTCACCCCATGCAAAGCAAAAAAGCCACTAAGACACAAGAGATTACAAAGTGTGGGAGAATTAGGAACAGAAACATTAATAATGAGCAGGAAGAGAAAATTATAATCATGAGGACAATAGATAGCGATTGATATTACATTTACAGGTTAAAGTTGGCTGGAAAACATGTAGCTGGGAAGGAGTTCCACAAGCGAGAAGTGTCAGAAAACAAACTGTTAGCATAGAATTTATGGCTACATCTGGCCAGTTCAAGTGTAAATTGATGAGTTATTGGAGCCAATCTAGTACTGCGCTTATGTTCATAAAGTCTAGGTAACATGGCGACGTTTACGCTGTGTTTCGAAACAGCTAATATGATATATTATCATCACACTTAAAATTGTCCGAATTTAATTAATGATATAAATACGGACGTAAAAAAGAAAGATAAAAGCTACATGAGTTGACAATATCAAAAAAAAAAAAAAAAAAAAAAAAGGAAATGAAAAGAGGTAAATATATCATACAATAAGCTAACCACTTATTGTTCGTCTGATGAGTGATGGCCGATAACCGATCAGTTCATCTATAGTATTTTGATTTTGATTTTTTTCTCTTTTCAGTTTGTCCTTTTCGTATGATCAATTAGCAGAGCTACAGTTTATTTTTTTTCTGCGGTTGTTGAATTAATAAGTTAGATCCAGACATTTTTAAATATATATGTGGAAAAAAAAAATTAATATCTTCCTCGTTATGAAATCCAGTTTAAAACTATTTACATTGTTCGGACTATTATTCTCATCTTTATTGCCACATTCACAAAGTTTCGGTCATTGTACGCTCCGGCCTTCTTCAGGTGATATTTGTTTGAATTTCGAACCGAACCCAGAATAGTCGATCTGTATGTTGGTGTTTCTGAAAATTGGTTTTAAACGTTATAACGCGGCTCCGAATAACTTTTAACTGCCAAATGTTGCAAAACGAACAACCAAAGATTTTATTCCATTACCATAAAAAAAAAATTACCCCCCCCCAAAAAAAAACTATATCCCGACAGAATCAACAAACTTCCGGAAAGTATTCATAACTTGATCCGAATCGACCTACACCTGGTGGCGCGTACATGCATCTAAATCCCGGAAAAAGGGATAAGAGAAATGAAACGTATCCTGTGAATAGGGTGGGTGGGGATTAGAACTGCAACATTCTTTTTCTTTTTATTTCTTTGCCAAGTGGTTTTGGAAGTATGATGTCATGGGTTACCAACAAAAAAAAAAAAAAAAAAAAGAGGAGGGGGGCGCATTTTTGAAAATCAATAAGTAAATTCTAGCAAGTCCCAAATCTGCAAAGCAAGTGATTATCGGTCAAACCACGAGGTATAGGAGTCTATTAGATTTGCTACCAACGCAAATGTGAATTGATGAGACCGTGCCGCCTATCTAGTAATGCGTTTAAATTCAGATTCTAGGTACTGTAGCAAAGGACTCATCCGAACAACTACCATGGAAATATATAGAGAGAAAAGGCACACTGAATCAACTTTACGGCGAAATCCACTGAATCTTAGACGCTAAGTCCTGACCAATAATATCACTGATTTGTTTCTGGATTTTATCAAGAATACTAAATATCTAGCAGGAACATCGGACCATGTGTTGCAGCAATGTTCTAGGTATGGGCGAATGGTAGACATAGATATGTAAGACAGATTCTGGGGAGAAAAAATTGTCTCACATAGCACAATGAACATGGGCAAAGGACAAATATTGCCGACTCCTGGCGACCACTGTCACGCTGGCATCGACATTACGCAGTCTCAACCTCTCTTAGTGCATTGAAAATGGTGCTGCTGCAGTTTTGAAATCTCCGGAACCGGGCGCCTTCTCTCATTTAAAATGAGCAGAACTATTTAATCCACTTCCTGGGGACATCAACATCTTCAACATATCATTATTTTGTCCTCTAGTTACATATGCTACTCATTTTAGTTGTTGCACCTGTTGAACATCTTCAGTTGATGAGGACAACAGTCCGAACAATGTAAATAATGTGGAATCATTATAGTACTTCATCTCAGAAATATAGACAGATACTTACCGTTGACATTACCACGCGTCTATATTTTGGTTCGGTAAATATATTTTAATTGTTATATATTTTGATATATATTGACATTGGCTAAGAGTGGGACAATATCATATGAATGGACCAGTGAACTTAAAACGGATTACATTGTCTTTCCCGTGCACTTTTTCTTCCAGTTAATCTATTTCTCTGATAGTTTTAGCACATATTTACCACCGATTTACCGGCAACGGGTGGTTCTGCATTTCTTTACATCCGATTAAATTTATAAGCAAGCATTTGCATCTCACGTTTTTGCCAAACTAATTCACATAGCGGCGTACAGGGGTGTCGATTCTGGGACCAGAGACATACTTTGCCAGAGGCATATTATATTATTGTCTAGTTATTGTGTGACTTCTTTTGGTCCGGCAAAACGGATAATTCGGATATGATGCCGGTAAATCGGTAGTATGCTAAAATGCTATATTCCCAAGTGATTGGCAAATCTAAGCCCTTTAACTTGAAACTTTACAATGGGTAAAAAAGAAAAATAATAATTGTGATTGAACCAAAAAAGAAAAAGACTTGTGAATTCTCAGAACACCTATTGCTCATTATTAATACTTGTAAAATCCACAGGAATCAGTTATGTATATAACCAAGTAATGATCCCCAAACAAATGATACGAATCGAAGCAAAGCCAAACGTCCAGGCTGCGGTATTTCGTGAGAGAAGCATCCGAATACTTCTCTCACGTTGCAATGTTATCAGTTCGCGCCATTTCAGTAATTGGCGCGGCCCTGTCCCAACGGAACCGTCCTTACTTTTGGCAGGCGATAAGCAGACCTCGAGGCCACCAGATAGTGTCGGCAACACCACTATAACGGAATTATAACGCTTGATTACGGAGAATGCATGGTAGAGGTAGGATATCTCGTGGATATTTCATTACCGTTCAGAATGTATAAGAGCAAGATTTTTAAAAAATGAGGAAGTCAAACGAGAGAGAGAGAAAGAGAGAGAGAGAGAGAGAGAGAGAGAGAGAGACGGAATCATTTGTGATCGTGTGGACAGACAATCCGACGGCCGACATTGCTATCTTAATAACAAATTTGAAAACATGGCTCTGCTACGCAAGAATTGCTTGCCACGCGGATTTTACACGCAACTGATATAAGCCTGAAAAAAAAATAGATATGGAAAACTCCCTATCTCGCTTTCTCACTTCCTATCTCTCCCTCTTTTGGGTTGGTCTGTAATGGTTGATTTTACGAAATGTCAACCCTTGTTGGATTATTTAATGTCAATATCAGTACTTTTTTTTTGTTCTGCTTTTTTATTTATTTTTTATTACATTTGAGTCTATAAGTACTTGGGGAATAGATAAATATTTGTCGATTAAATCTGGGTCTATAAGCATTTATTTCGTTAGGGAAGAGATAAGTATTGGTCGATTAAATCTGAGTGATAAGCATTTACATGGTTGGGGAAGAAATAATTATTGGTCAATTAAATCTGAATCTATAAGCATTAACTTGTTTAGGAATAGATGAATATTAGTCGATTAAATCTGAATCTATAAGCATTAACTTGTTTAGGAATAGATGAATATTAGTCGATTAAATCTGAATCTATAAGCATTAACTTGTTTAGTTGATTATGTTTGAGACTATAAGCATTTACTTGGTTCGTTGATGAGTAAATATTAGTCGTTTATATTTAAGCCTCTAAGTATTCGATAATAAATGGTTCGGTAATAGAGGTGTCTATAAGAATTTACTTGATTTGGTGATTGGTAGCTCTAGTATTTACTTTGTTAGGAGCTAAATAAATATTGGTCGTTAACATTTGAGCCTATAATAATTTCCTTGGTTCGGGGATCGGTGGGTTTATAGGCATTTACTTTGAGGATCGGTGAGTTTATAGGCATTTATTTGGTTCTGTGATCAATGGGTCTATAGGCATTTATTTGGTCCTGATATCGGAGGATTTGTAGGCATTTACTTGATTCGGGTATCGGTAGGTTTATAGGCATTTACTTGGTTTGGGGATCAGTAGATTTATAGGCATTTACTTGATTCGGGTATCGTTGGGTTTATAAGCAGCTACTTGGTTTGGGTATCGTTGAGTTTATAACCATTTATTTCATTCGGGGATCGGTGGGTTTATAGGCATTTACTTGGTACGGCTATCAGTGGGTTTATAGGCATTTATTTGGTTCTGGTATCGATGGGTTCATAGGCATTCCCTTGTTTCAGTTATCGGTGGTTTTATAGGCATTTACTTAGGTCGGGTATCGGTGGATCTATAGGCATTTACTTGAATCGGGTATCGGTGCGTCTATAGGCATTTACTTTGTTTGGGGATCGGTGGATTTAAAGGCATTTACTTGATTCGGGTATCGGTGGGTTTATAGACAGTTTCTTGGTTTGGGTATCGTTGGGTTTATAGGCATGTATTTGGTTCGGTGATCAATGGGTCTTTGGATTTACAAGCATTCCCTTGTTTCGGTGATCAGTAGGTCTATAGGCATTTACTGTTTCTGGGATTGTTGGTTATATAGGCATTTACTTGGTTCTGGGATCGGTGGGTTTATAGGCAATTACTCGATTCGTGGATTAGTGGGTTTATAGACATTGACTCGATTCGGAGATTAGTGGGTTTATAATAATTTGGTTCGGTGTTCAATGGGTCTATAGGCATTTATTTGTTTCTGTATCTATGGTTTCATAGGCATTCCCTTGTTTCGGTGATCATTGGGTCTGTAAGCGTTTACTTGGTTCAGGGATCGGTGGGTTTATAGGCCTTTACCTAGTTTGGGACAAGTAAATATTGGTCGTTTATAACTGAGTCTACAAGCATTCACATTCAATAAAAGCCTGTTCGTACGCGTAGAACGTTAAGGTTTCGGCCATAATATCCGGGTTTCTCATTGTCTCTGTTGTTTTTGAAGAAGCAAAATTGTGACTGTAACAGTAATTAGAGTTAGCTTTTCGAGCAAATGGCCTAATCGGAAACGAATAACCAGACATTATAAGACATTTTAGAGATTTACTTAGTAGGTGGTCTATTTTCATGGGAGGGGACTGAGCACAACATGCATGTGCAATAGATAAAAGCGGTCGCTGCACCTGCAGTGGATCAGTCAAATGCATGAATCAGATTTCCCTTAATAAATGTCTGTACTTCCTTGCAACAACTGTAAGTATCATATAACATTTAATTTATTTGCGCTCTCGAGCAATGGGCTGGAACTTGT
>CAHIKZ030004816.1:1027500-1075000 GCA_903632075.3 Acanthosepion pharaonis | reverse complement strand
ATCCAGTATCACCGATTATCGCAACAATTCGGGTTACGATCAAACGGAAAAAATTAGACATAGATCTACTCAGAATGGCGAATTTTAAAATTAAATTGATATACAAGAAGAGTATTGAAATGTTCACACGCCAAATCTGAACAAATATAATTCCGTTTTTGGAATCCCTACTTAGCCGGACCAAAAACTTTTCACTCCGTCTGCATATATGTTTATTTAACAATTAAGAAATTGATTCCCTGGTCGAGAAGAAAAAATGTTGCCTACCGACAGCTATCGAACCTGTATGCCTATAGCCGAAGTATGCCGCTACGAAATTTGGTCACTAGAGATCATTTTGATAGAGCAACGGTTCCCTGATTTAAAAATTGTTACAGATTCGATTACTGTCGGGAGAATCATTCTTGTCTTTGGCAAACTTGGACGTTTGTGCCCGATAAAAAAAAAAAAAACAACGGAGTATCAAAAGGATGGCTTTCCCCCTGACACCGCTATTGTTTTAACTACGTCCACTCCCCGTTTTTTGTTTTAAAAGTGATGATTAGAATTGTAATATGTTCACACTCCACCCCTGTGTTTTGAACTGGAGTATAGGTTTATCGTTTGTTTCCTGTTTAGAACTAAGTTTCCGGTTCCTTCCAAAGTCTACTTGCACTTATACTTCGCCTGAAATGTTATTCACTAATTCAATATTGATTCCTTCAAATCTTGAGTTAGCTGTTATCTCTCTTTTGCATAGACTCAAGTACTTCACTTCGTGTTCTTGTGCTAATACAACACTACACAGTAATCCACTATCTTGAGTGGCTCTCGAGCTTTGTGTTAAGTGAACATTAGTAAAAAATCATATATGTATATATATATATATATGTGTGTGTGTGTGTGTGTTAGAAATAGACCTGCTTTTATTTGTTTTGCTTTCTTACAACCAGCAAAATGTTAAATATCACGTAGTAAGAAAAAGAAAACACAATATATTAAAATCCCCTCCGTAAGTTAATTTGTTTAACTTCCTCAAATGTTTATTTTTTTGCCTGATTTCACTTCTTTTTTTTATTTATCAGTAGAAATGAACGAGGCGAGGGTCAAGCAGCAGGGAGTTGATAGTTTTTTTTTTCTTCTATTACATTTTACTTTTGTTTCTTAGTTTTTCATTCTTTTTTTTTTTTTACAAGCGACTACTTTACCGACCCACCACCAGAATTTAAATGATTCCGTGCATATGCAATATATGCGCATGCGTACACGCACGTACAGCAACGTGTCGCCAGTAGCATTATTGTGACTGTCGATAAATCATAAACTAATAAAATGAAGTAGATCTGCATTAAAAGCTAAGCGGAGGGGAGGGAGTCTTAGACACTGCTTATTTATTACAAGAACGGTTATCTGGGTTCCTTGATACTGAGCTGTGCCAGACATCAGTTCTGCTTTCTCATCCACTCATTCTCGTTTTTCGTTCAATTGAGAGTTCAGCTGGCTAAGATGGTGGTACTTGTGGTCTATCAATTTAGTGTAAGTATAACGGTAATCATTTACGGTCCCTAGACGCCTCATTTGAGTGGGTGATTTGACTCAGCTGAGAGTTAGTGTCTAATGTATTCTGACGTCTCCAAGGACAGCAAAGTGGATCTGTCGCGGAACCGTTTTCTGCCATTTTTTTTTATTCACTTTTATCTATTTATTTATTATCATTGTTTACAGTTAATTCTAGGGTCGTTTTCTTTTACTCTTTGCTTTGTTTTTCTTTTCGTTTTCGGTTGAAAAAGAAAAAAAAAGAAGGAGAGAAAAAATAAAGATGAGATTTAAAGGAAAATCACCTTTTTGAACCAAGAAGAGAAAAATAAGAGAAAAATAAACATTGATCCTTGAAGAAAGGAAATACGAAAAACTGAATAAAAGAAAAAATAGAAAAGAGTAAATTTACATAGAAGATGAATATAATAATATTCTTCACCTATGTGCCGTGTCCCCTAAAAACATTGGCGATCATGGCTCTCCACAATTTCCTGTCCTTTGTAGCTCTTAGTAAAAAATGTCTTTTCACTAACTCTCGTAATACCTGTTCTGCCAACCATTTACATACGCTTCTTCTTCTTCTTCTTCTTCTTCTTCTTCAGGATGTGGGTGATCATGGCTCTCCACAATTTCCTGTCCTGTGTAGCCCTTAGTAAAAAATGTCTTTTCGCTATATCTCGTAATCCGTTCTGTCAAGCATTTACCTAAGCTACGTTGTTGTTCTTGTTGTTGCTCTTCTTCTTCTTGACGTGGGCGATCATGGCTCTCCACATTTTCCTGTTCCTTGTAGTCTTAGTAAAAACTCTCTTTTGGCTAGCTCTCATAATCCGTGTTCTGCCAAACATTTACATAATCTCGTTTATTCGGTTAAACGCTGATTTCTTCTGTCCTGCTTGTCTTCAGTATGTTTTTCGGTGTCAAATTTTTCAAGTCCTCTTTCTTTATTACGTGCCCTAGAAATTCAAGTTATGTCTTTCTGATTTTAACTACAAATATCCTTATTTCTTCTATTTTCTCAAAAAGAAACAAAACTTATTCATTGCTCAAATGTATCCATATTATTCTCAGCATCCTTCTGTAGAACCCATTTCCGTTACATCAAGTCTCTTCGCCATCTGTGATGAGATTTTCCAGCATTACTAGAACAAAAAATAAATGAGCAGCAAAATTAGTGCGTATAATGCTAATACGCTTGAGAAAGGGATGAATCCATCTCTTCCCCTCCAGCTATGGCTAAATATCAGGACAGACTGGATTCCGTAACCTTGAGGGGAAATGATCTCGAAGCGATGACCCCGACTACGGTCAACTGCTTTTATTTTTTTGTAGCTCTTAATAAATTTTGTTTTTTCGCTTGCTCTCGTAATCCCTGTACTGTGAAGCATTTACCTAAGCTACGTTGTTGTTGTTGCTCTTCTTCTTGACGTAGGCGGCCATGGCTCTCCACAATTTCCTGTCCTATGTAGCTCTTAGTAAAAATGTCTTTTCGCTAGCTCTCGTAATCCCTGTTCTGCTAAACATTTACATAAGTTCGTGTATTTTTTAAGGCAATTCACCCCAAGCAAGGCGTGAGTGCCACTAGCATATGGAGGTATTTTTTTCTTTCTTTAATCAATATGCTTCTGTTGTCAGGTTAAAATAAGTTTGTTTTTTTTGTTTTGTTTATATATATATATATATATATATATATATATATATATATATATATATATTAAGCGTTTCACCCCAAGCAAGGCGGGAAGCCACTAGGACGCAAGGGGTTACAGAAAATTTGGAGCAAGATCAGATAGGAGTGATAGAAGAAAGGATGAGGAGAAGAGTAAATGATTTAAATAGCGAGAATACATCTTCGCAAACAATTTTACATTAACCCGAACCTTTATTAAAATATAAAGGTTCGGGGTTAATGTACTTTATTAAAATTGTTTGCGAAGATGTATTCTCGCCATTTAAATCATTAACTTTTATATCTGTTTTTGTATGAATGATTCATGTAATGTAAATTGAACTGCACCACATACTTGATATATATATATATATATATATATATATATATATATATATATATATATATATATATATATATAATATATAAACTATGACTTATTAGAGTTTGTCTATATTTCTGAGATGAGGTATTATGCACAGTATTTACATTAGTCGGACTATTGTCCTCATCTTTGTCGCCATATTTGTCACAACGTTTCGGCCGTTGTACGCTCCGGCCTTCTTCAGGTGGTTGGAATTTCGAACTGAACCCTTTATTTCGATCGCTGGGGTAGGACACATGGCACAGTGGATAAAGGCGTTGGTTAGATCCAGTGACAGACCCAAAGAAGGTGAGTTCAATTCCTGGTTAAGGCAGTGGAGAACTTTCAGAGGGAAAATTAGCAGGAGATAACTGATAACTGACATCCATCAAACATGGCACGTGGAATTAGAACAGTCTACCCCAGCGATCGAAATAAAGGGTTCAGTTCGAAATTCCAACCACCTGAAGAAGGCCGGAGCGTACAACGGCCGAAACGTTGTGACAAATATGGCGACAAAGATGAGGACAATAGTCCGACTAATGTAAATACTGTATATAACTTATTAACTATAATTTTGGAAAGAGAACATTTCCCTGTTGAAAAGCTTTCCTCCGAAAAAGAAAAGATACGAACTTTAAACGAAGGGGGGGCGCAATATATGGGATAGGAGGAGGCTTAGATTGATGTCAGGAGGACAAGGAGAAGGAGGAGAATTAATAATAATAAAGATAATAACATCTTACCTATACCGTAGTAATATAGTATACACCCACCAGCACGCAAGGGGTTACAGGTTGTGGGGGGAATTAAGAACACGAACATAAGTAACTATGAGAAAGAGAAAAGAGCAACCAGGAAGACAGTAGATAGCGATTGACATTGCATTTACATTTTTGCAGATTAAAGTTGATTGGGAAGCAAGGAGCCGGGAGGGATCTCTACAAGCGAGAAGTGCGGGATAAGAAACTATTACGGCTAGATCTAGCTAGCTTAACTGTAAATTAATGCGATCTCTCTACCATTCTGGTATTGCGCTTAAATTCATACAGTGTAGATATTTACTCAACCACCCCCAACAAGGTCAGGTTGTGACACAAGGTCGGTTTAATGTGGGGAGCCCGAGCGTGTACACCCGGGCAAGGAACAAAAATTCCCCGAGACCCCGCAACCGTCGGTTCCGCTGGCCTCGGTGCGAGCACCGATCCTTCTCTCTAGGGCAATGAGAAGGCGCGGCCTCGGGCAGCTGTTCCTCAGGGCCGGCACTTCTCAGTATAATTTTCCTCAGTTGCGACTCTGTCCTTTATACAAATTATATACCATACCGAAGAGCTCATCCAAACAATTAGCATAAAAGTATTTATTTAAAAAAAAAGGCATAGAGAGGCAGCCTTACGGCGGTGGGCAAGTGAACTGCCAGATCAGGACGAATAATATTGCTGATTCTTCTTTGGATCTTATCGACAAGCTCCAAGTAAATAGCAGGAGCACCGGGCTATATATGGCAGCAATATTCTAAGCATGGACGAATGGTAGACTTCAATATTTGCAAAAGAGTTTACGGAATGTTTCCGGAGAGAAATGGTTGATAAACCGTAAAAAAACAGCTCGATGAATATGTAATTTCTTGCAACTTTTTAAATAGTTTTGCTTCAAATGTCTTTTTAAACATATAGAATATAATTCGAAAGTAATTGTAAATTACTATAATGCAGTAAATGTCTTACATTTATTATTTACTATTTAAAAATATATTACTAATAATTCGGCATCTCAAAATTCCCCCCTTGGTATAAAACAGTATCCGGGGTGGTCCGAAAGTCTTGTCACCCATATATAATATAATTTTCTATTTCAGATGACTGACACAGTGAACTGACTTTCTTAGCAGCTGATCTGGCGATGGTGTCAATGTAGTCTTTCCACCTCATGTCAGTTGAGAACGTTAGCCCGTGAATGGGTCACTTCCTTGGAGGATAGCATCAGCCATGTTGATGGAAGGCAGAGAGTTGTCTCTCAGATGATTAATGGACAGAAATTTAGTTTTGGAGGTGCTAAAATTGGCATACCATCTTTTTTCCCAGTTAACGACGCTCTTGAGATCGTT
Organism: Acanthosepion pharaonis; assembly: GCA_903632075.3. Classification (NCBI taxonomy): domain Eukaryota; kingdom Metazoa; phylum Mollusca; class Cephalopoda; order Sepiida; family Sepiidae; genus Acanthosepion; species Acanthosepion pharaonis. The sequence goes on along the minus strand of CAHIKZ030004816.1, from coordinate 1,069,345 downwards.
TTGTACATCGGCTGCCATTTTGACCTTGTCTGACTGATCAGCCTTCCTATCGAGGCAGGAGCAAATAGTTGTGTCATAACATAATTCGAACGCTTCGTTGCATATGCAGTTTACGCGCATGCGTAAACGCACGTACGGCCACGCGTTGCAGGTAGACATTATTTTAAGCGTCATTAATTCAACAAAAAAAAAAAAAAAAACAAATGATAACATATTAATTGACATATCCTTATGTCTTACCTGGTCGTGTATATGAAGTTTTAGTGTTTTGTCTGTCTGTCGGATGGTAGCTGCTGATTTGATTAAGCGATCTGGTAAAGTGCTCATCCACAACCATGGAGGTATCTCCCGTGAAATACGTCAATAGAACACAATTTGGATTCAGATATTGAACACTTCCTTTCGGGGGTTCGTTCTTGTCGATGTCATCTTCGTCGATCTTCGTAATTGCTCCAGATGTCGGCTGCATGTAATGACCAGGACTCGTGACGTCATACATGGATGGAACAGCATATTTCTGCAAAGAAATAACAGATATATATATATATATATATATTTATCACTTAAACGTTATTTTTCGAGTAGACGCTCCGTTTCGATTTTAAAACAATATATTTATATTCGAGAAAAAAAAATGCGCCTAGGACAACATTTGAACCTGCGTTCACATTGACAGGGGAAATTGTCGTCAAATCCGACGTGCTTACACCAAATCAATCACGAAGGACATTGTCTATTACGAATGACTGAATAGGTCCTTTCTCGTCATAGATTCTCGAAATTTTTATATCTGTTATTTTTTTCGTATCCAAATGTAAACAAAACAATTTCTAAAGAAGTAATGGATTTTTTATTTATTAATCCAACAGAATTTTTCACTTAAGCGTTATTTTTAGTGAATACTCATATTTGATTTTATTTATTAAATAGTGTATTTATTTATTTTGCCTGTGTCTATTTTCGTCTACTTGCCCGAATTTTCGAGAAATTTTATTAAAGAAAATAAGCGCCCACTGGCAAGTTCGAATCCATGATTTTCTTTAATAAAATTTCTCGAATATTCAGATCGGTAGGCGATAAGAAGAACTCTTTAAAAATAACTTTCTAAAATATGTATTCACAACTTATATATATATATATAAAAGCATTTTACTCATAGATACAAATATTTAAGTATTCTCTGTTTATAATAAACATATTGTTGTGTATATATATATATTTATATAAGCGGACTACCGACCATATAAATATGGGTTGGTACCGGAAGACATTAGAGATTAAGAAATTGAATCCAGAGACTTATTTAGTCAACCCATTATGCATCTTCCCAGAATATACAAATAACTTTATTGTGTACCTATTCTTTGTTTCAAATTTTTGTTAACTCATTTTGTTTATTATTAAACAGTATTAAACAACATTTACCGGCCTTAATGTCTGAGAAATTTTTCATAGAAAATATTCGTCCTCCGACAGGAATCGAAACTGTATCCTATACGGAACCGTCATATAGCCTGAGGTGCCTTTTTAATATTTCACTTAAATATTTGTATCTATAAGAAGAATGTATAAACATAAAATGTCTTAAAATAATTGTCGGACTTTTCCCATTTTATAATATTAAAAACATCTCTACAACACACTAAAACATACACATAATGTACACACTCAATTAAGCTGAAAAATTGAATCATCCTTGATTATGGCTAAAGGTATAGCCGAAAGCGCTCGGAAATATAAAATATTTGAACAGTTTTTACACACTCTTTGTCCAGAAAAGAAAGCTCTTGTTCGAACACAAGAAAAATTAAATAAAAAGCTTAACCGTAGTATCTTGTCTGTCGTTTTTAATAAAACATGCATAAACGAAGGATTGCTACCTAAATATACAACTATATATATATATATATATATATATATATATATATATATATATATATATATATATATATATAGAGAGAGAGAGAGAGAGAGAGAGACGGTGGTGAAGTAATGGATAGCGGCTTGGATTGAGGAATCGGAGAGCCGAGTTCGAATTCTAGTCGAACCCATTACATTCACTAATGTGCTAATACCCTTGGGAAATGTGTGAATACTCTTCTCCCTCCAGCTATGGGTAAATAGCAGAACAGACTGGGTTCTATAGCCTTGGATGCTAACTGGTCTAGGAGAAGGAGAACTATGAATTCAAAACCTGCGGAGGGACGTTTGGGGACCTTGTGGCCCTTAGTGCACCAGGTCTCTGTATTCGGCCCTTCAAAAAGGTGTGGATCGTCCTGCACGAAAATTTCACTACTACAATCAAATCTCATGTGCCGGTGTCGGGCTGTCAGTTTCCTGGGAACTGATCTGCTTGACCCTCATACATTCGAATATATATATATCGAGAGAGAGATGATCAAACGACCAGATATAAGCAACAGTATATATAAATAACATATGACTGAAATTCAAAGATACCCCCACATAAGAATAGCCATTTCTCCTTGCAAGAATTAACCTTGCAAGGGGTTATAGATAAAATAAAAAGGTAGCTTAAAGATTTTTCAACTTTAAAGAAAAAGGAAGGAAGAGAAATGGAAGTTTAAAAATCTTTCAGTTATTGGCTATTCATACGGGGTATCTTTGAAATTTTATTATATCTAACTTATATATATATATGATTTTTAATAAATACATTGAGCTCTGTTTGTGGATTCAGTTTTAATATTTTATATTATTAAGATTCACTTAAAAACTGACCTTGTCTTAATGGGGAGACACAATAAATACCTAGTGTGTACACGGCTATCTTGAGTGGGAGCGTGTAAACCGCTCTCTTGGGTGGTCTACTCACTCTGTTACTTACCGTCCCTGCGCTGGTAGTATCACGGCTATGACTAGTTTGGACCGGCTCTGACAAGCTATGACCAGCTAAGGCAGGCTCTGACCAGCTCAGACAAGCTATGGCCAGCTAAGACTAGCAGCCTAAGTGAAGACACTCGGTCCCCTAGGTTAAAATCCGCCCATGTGTCACACCACAACTTGACAGTGTGTGTGTAGAGGGGGGGGGTCAAGTAAATACAAACTGCTCTCTTGAGTAGTTTGTAACATCCTATTTATTATCTCTCACTTGTGACTCTGTTCTTGGGCAGAGTTCACTCAGGGGCGACTCCGTCAAAAGACAGAGTCGCAACTAGGGAAAATTATACTGAGAGGTGCCCAACACTGGGGAACAGTTGACCGAGTCCGCACCCTCTCATTGCACCAGAGGGAGTGATCGGTTCTCTCACCGAGGCCAGCGCAACCCACAGTTTCAGGGCTGCGGGCAATTTTTGCTCCTAGCCCGGGTGTACTAACTCGGGTTACCCACATTAAACCGACCGAATTTGATATCGTGGGGGATCAAGTAAATGCAAACTGCCCTCTCGAATAGTTTGTTACACATTGATACTTACCGGGAACAGGGATTCGTCACTGCGCTTGTAGTATCATGGCTATGACTAGCTTGGACCGGCTCTGACCAGCTTGAACCAGCTATGACCAGTTAAGACCAGCTATGACCAGCTTTGACCGGTTTGGACAAGATATGAACAGCTCGAGTCAAAACAGGGCTGCGGCAATTTTTGTTCCTAGCCCGGATGTACGTGTTATGTTCCCCACATTAAAAACTGACCTTGTGTCACAACTAGTCTTAGTAGGGAGACAGAGTAAATACTTAGTGTGTAAACTGCTCTCTTGAGTAATTTGTAACACATTATTTATCTTCTCTCAGTCGCGTCTCTGTGATTGTGCAAAGTGCGCTCAGGGGCGGCTCCGTCAAAGGACAGAGTCGCAACTGGGGAAAATTATATCGAGTGGTGCCCAGCCCTGGGGAACAGCTGCCGAGGAAGCGCTCTCTCATTACACTAGACAAAGGTATCGGTGCACGCACCGAGGCCAGTGCAACCGACGGTTGCGGCAGCTGTGGGCAATTTTTCTTCCTAGTCCGGGTATACCCGCTGGCGCTCCTCGCATTGAACAGACCTTGTGTCACAAACAGATCTCATGGGGCGTTGAGTAAATACAAAACGTTTTCTCGAGTAGTTTGTCATACATTATTTATCATCTCTCAGTTGCATCTCTGTCTTTGGGCTGAGTACGCTCAGAGGCGGCTCTGTCGAAAGAAAGAGTCGTAACTGAGGAAAATTATACTGAGAGGTGCCCAGCTCTGGAGAACAGCTGCCCAAGGCCGCACCCTCTCATTGCACCATAGAGAGGGACCTGTGCTCGCACCGAGGCCAGCGCAACGCAACCGACTGCTGAGGGTCTTCGGGCAATATTTGTTCCTAGCCCGGGTGTACACGCTCCGTTTACACGTTTATTTATCATCAGCTGCGTCTCTGTCTTTGGGTAGAGTGCTGATTCGTCCTGATCTGGCAGTTCACTTGCCCACCGCCGTAAGGTTGCCTCTCTATGCCTTTTTTTTTTTTTATAAATACTTTCATGCTAATTGTTTGGATGAGATCTTCGGTATGGTATCTAATCTGTATAAAGGACAGAGTCGCAACTGAGGAAAATCATACTGAGAGGTCCCCAGGCCTGGGGAATAGCTGCCTGAGGCTGCGCCCACGCATTTCACTAGAGAGAGGGATCTGTGCTCACACCTAGTCCAGTGCAACCGACTATTGGGTTTGGGAGAATCGGGAAATTTTTGTTCCTATCCCGGGTGTACGCGTTCGGGCTCCCCATATTAAACCGACCTTGTGTCACAATGCGACTTTGTGGGGAGTCGAGTAAATACCAAATTACTATAACGTAGTTTGTAACACGTTTATTTATCATCTCTGTGATGCGTCTCTGTCTTTGGGTAGAATGCGCTCAGGGGCGGCTCCGTCAAAAGACAGAGTCGCAACTGAGGAAAATTATACTGAGACGTGCGCAGCCCTGGGGAACGGCTGCCTGAGGCTGCGCCAGCTCATTTCACTAGAGAGAGGGATCTGTGCTCACACCTAGTCCAGTGCAACCGACGATTGGGTTTGGGGGAATCGGGAAATTTTTGTTCCTAGCCCGGGTGTACGCGTTCGGGCTCCCCATATTAAACAGAACTTGTGTCACAATGCGACTCTACGAGGTGGGAGTTGTCGAGTAAATACCAAATTCCTATGGAGCAGAGCTGAGGCTTTTTAATCTCAGAATTCGTGGGAAAATTGAGCTTCAATTACGCATTTTTTCATATAGATTCCATAACATAACATAGACTTTACTTAATTAGCTGTTATGTTTTTTTAACTCTTCAAATGTTGAATGCGTAACTCTTTCTAATTTTTGTTTTCCCATCTTTACACTATATTAATTTTATCTTAAAAATTGTCCCCTGTTCTGTCCCTCATGAAATAAAAATAATTTTTTATACGGAAAATAAGGATCTACGTACATCAAATCGTCTTTAAATTAAGTGGCAGCAGAAGAATTATCGTTGAACTTTGAAAAGCTGAGCTTAAACATTAATTCAATATTTAGATGCAGAGATCAATTTTGAGTTCTTCTGTAGTTTATTGATGACTATCTCATCTAATCGACCCTAGCTATTGTGATGATAGCCGAACCAACAGTCCCCCGCCGGAGCTAGCTTAAATGCCGGCTTTTAAGCTGTTTATAATAAAACGTGCATTGCAATTTTGGATATATAAGTAAAATAAGAGTTACTCTCCTTGAACCATGAAAGCAATGATAATGGCTAGTATATATATTTTCAAGCTCGCATAATCTATCAACCCTGAATCTGAGCTCAACGAAAATCGTTCCCTTCGCTTAACTTTTCTAGGTGTTTTGAATGAGCTATGAATCATTGAAATCGGACCAGTGGGAGCGGGGGAGTTGCTTAATCACACACGCATAAACACACATACACTGTACTTTATATATAAGATAAAGATTTGTTGATAATCTGACAAAAGAGACATTTTTTAAAAATATTATCTTAAGAGTTCACTTACTTTTGCACAGTACTGTACATATGAGAAACAACCTCACTAAATAATATCTTAAAACCCGTTGATGGAATCGAAAATATTTCTATGAGGGTAAAATTTCCTCGTCCTTTTAGCTATTAATCCCGCCTCCCAAGTACTTCCTCTCTTATTATGATCTCCCCGCTTAAATAAGAGGAGAGGTCATAAGAAGTTCTTCAACTGCTAACACCTGTTCTTTCGTTGAGATTACACACCTCATAGTTGAACAAAAATCAACAGCCTCGATCAATTGTTCCAAGAAATAAGATTAAAGATAAACGTTTCGAAACGACATCAAAAAGATTTCCATGAATTCCTACCAACGTTAAAATATAAATAAATGTCCATTAATGGCCAACAAACCATTGGTCCTTGCATTGAATACTGTTGCCATATATGGTCTTGTGCCTCCGCTGTTCATCTCGAGGTTTTCGACAAAATCCAAAGACGTATATGCAATGTGATCGGTCCTGACTTAGCGTATCGATGCCAGTCACTTTCTCACCGACGTAATGTGGCTTCCATCTGTCTTTTCTATAAATATTTTCATGGCATCTGTTCTGACGAGCTATTTTCAATGGTGGCCGACTGCAAGTATTTAAGTGTGCGAAATGTAACCGTCTCTTCTACTCAAGCAGCGTCTTCTCTTGCACTTCCCGACAGTGCAACTACCTTCCTCTTACTTGCTTACCTGATAATTATAATACTCAAAATAATGATATTTTAGTATTTTATGCCGAGTAATTCTTTTTTTCATATTTTCAATCTTTGTCCTTCGTTTCGGAAACGTGATGATAGTCGAGTTCATTGAAAAACTCAGTTCTTTCAATTCCCCCCCCCCGCTGTTCACCTCGAGGTTCTCGACAAAATCCAAAGACGGATATGAAATGTGATGGATCCTGACCTGGCATACCGTCTACATTCACTCTCTAACAGACGTGATATAGATTCCCTCTGTCTTTTCTACAAATATTTTCATGGCAACAGTTCTAACAAGCTACTTCCACTGGTAACCTAATTGAATGAATTTAAGCATGCTAAGAGGTTGGCATCTCGGTCCCACCCATCCACTGTCCAAACAGTTAAATGCAACGGCTTCCTCTACTCCAAGAGCTTCTTCTCTCGCACTTCCTGACAGTGGAACTCCCTTCCACTTACTTGCTTCCCTAATAGCTATAATCTTCAAATATTCAAATGTAATGTCAATCGACATCTTCTGATGACATGATCTTGATCCCCGTCCTTCTCTTTATCCTTTCCTCAAACAGCACTCTTTACTTTTACTCTCACTCTCTGTAACCCCTTGCGTGCTAGTGGCAGTACCGCCTTGCTTGATGGGGGTGGGGGGGAGATGCTTAAAATAAATAAATAAATAATATATACCTAAAAATATTATCCTAAAATAATATCTTAAAATACGTTAAAAAAGTATACTTCATAATGTTTATTTCCCTCGTCTTGTTGATCCATATTCTTCTTTTCCTCCTCCATCGCTTCCTTAAGAATTTAGGCAATAATGGCACAGGTAGAAATGGCAGAGATAAAAATGGCACAAATAAAAAAAGACACGAGTAAAAATGAAATGCACACGTTATCTATTTAGTAAGTTAAAAAAGTTCTACAGAAGGATGCTAAGGATATCATGAACCGAGCGTGTGAGCAACGATGAGATCTCAGAGAGGTTGCAAACAAGGAGGAAGCTTATACTTAATATCAGGAAGAGACAGCTGAAGTTACTGGGGCACATAATAAGGAAGGAGGGCCTGGAGAATCTGATACTCACGAGTCGAATAGAGGGAAAGGGAGACAAAGGAAAACAACGCATGATATACTGGGCGGACTTAAACAAGTGGTTGACTGAACGTGGTCTGGGGGAGGAAGCAGAGGGAAGGAACTTGTTGAGAGCTGCAAGGGATAGAGGGAGGTGGAGAGCCATGATCGCCTACGTCTCCTGAAAGGACATGGTACATAAAAAAGAAAGAAATTTTTTAAAAATTTCCTTTTAAAAGCAAAAAAAATAAACTAGATTCTTATGTTGTGAGCAAATCCACTTAATACCTGATCGAAGTCTTTCCTTCCTTCTGTCTAGTCACTGCATACATTTTTGAGTCTTCGTTATAAATAAATATATATATTTCTTTGTTTTCTGTCTTGGTGGTTCACTAAACTAAGTCCTTTGCTATCACTGCATTCACAACAGCCTATTCCTTTTGAATCATTCTTATCAGTTTTCAGATAGATGGTTTCTGATAACCAACAAGATGGTAAAATTTGTTGTTCAACACTCTATATGAGTCGTTGCCATTGATATCAATGGCGTGATTGACAGCGCCATGACACTGAACCTATTTCTAATCCAGAATTCAGCGCGATGTTTTCTAGTTGTGTGCTCTTGTTCAATAATTGAACCAGAATTCTCGCAATTAAACCACTGACGACAAAACCAATGACAACTGAAGCAGGAGTCAACTGTCGTCTAATTAGAGAGTTACTGGTTCTATATTTAGATATTTTTCTTTCGGGATTTACAGAATAGATAACGTTAGCATTTCATTCTTTTTCCCAAAATGTTTTAGCTTTGTGCCATTTTTACCTATTTCCCACTAGTGCCATTTCTACCTGTGCTATTTTTTCTGTGCTATTTTTTCCTGTGACATTTAACTTTGCATCCTTACTTACAACTTAACAAGGAATGAGGTCCTAATAAGCCCCCAGGCAGAGGACGTTTATTAGGCACAAAAGTAAAGATACTGAAATAAATTTAGTAGATATTACTTAGGATATTTGCACTTAACCGAGAATGTTTTTATAGCATTTTTTTGTTTTCTTTTATTCTGATTGCGAAATTTTCATCTTTGTCGGAAAAAGTAACACTTGTACAGCTGTTACACGCAATTATATTTTCTTTTTGGATTTTTACACTTAGTTGTCGGGGTTGAGACGGAAGCTAGATAATAGGATTTCTTGTCTGACAGAATTCTTCAAATGTTGTACGTGTGAAGGTAAAAAGACATTACTTGTTCACAAAACATTGGTGTACATAAAAAATAGTTCATCTATCTATCCAACCAAACATAAGTAAGGTCATGTGAACTCGAAAAATATAATTGAACTCGGACATTTGAACTCATAAAAATTATAATTGAACTCGGACATTTGAACAGGTAAAAATTATAATTGAACTCGGATATTTGAACTCATAAAAATTATAATTGAATTCGGATATTTGAACACGTAAAAATTATAATTGAATTGGGGTATCTGAACTTGTAAAAATTATAATGGAACACGTGTATTTGAACAGGTAAAAATTATAAATGAACTCGATCATTTGAACTCGTAAATAATATTTGTTGTATGTCATTTCTTTTCCTGATCAAACCAGTAACCTACCAAACTCCATCCGCAACATACTAGTAGAAAATGCTTATTACGCAATAGATACATTCACATGTAAGAAAAATTGATTTAGAATAATGGAAGCGTTAACAATAATAAAAAAAAGGTGTTGTAGCATACCTACGGACGATAATGGGTATGTCTCCATTCACAAAATATAGTAGTAAATACTGTATGTTGGTCCGCAGTCGGAGATTCGTCTCCAGCTGTGCTGGTCAAACTCTCTGCCTCCGAGAGAGACGATACCCAGACGAGGCTATTTTGAAGAGCACAGTCTCGTTATAAACAGTTATCCGAGTACGGTTTATATGGGGTCTACAGGAAATCCTTGGCCGAGCCTACGTGCTCGGATACCCTACATTAATTTCAGCCTTATGCCACATCTGACCGCGTGGGGCGGTTGAAAGATATACTGCAGTTGGAGATTCGTCTCCAGTTGTGTTGGTCAAACTCTCTGCTTCCGGGTAGAGAGGATCCCCAGACAAGGCTATGTCTCCAGACGAAACTCTGCCCTTCGACATAGCCTCGTCTCGGGAAACAGCTACCCAACCCCTTTTTATATGAAGTCTACGGGGAATTTTTGGCTGAGCATACGGACTCGGATACCCCACATTAAATTCGGCCTTGTGCCACATCTGACCGCGTGGGACGGTTAGTAAATTTCCTGCAGTTGGAGATTCATTGTGGAATTCACTTGACTCAATTCTAGCAGTTGGCTACTTCTACGAGCCCCTGACGAATCTTATATGTGTTGTTCTTGTCCTAAGTATTATCGTTCATTACCAACCTTCGTGTGGTTATTCTATTCAGTAACCTTCCCGGGGGTTACAACAATATATATATAACTGATTATTATTTAAAAAATATGTATTCATCACGACATAGAAATTACCATGTTTCGAAACCAAAACGGAAATCTTAAATTAAACTTAAAATTTAAAGTTTATGTTCCATTTTCAAGTGATATTGAATAACTTTCGAAAAAATGATTTACTCTTTTTATAAGCTAGATAGTATTATATAGTTTAAGTTGGTGGGTAATGGGATTACATTTCACGATTTCATATGACTCAGTCCCGGTCTGTCTATTTCTAAGTCAGAAGGCTGCGTTCGTTCATCCGAATTTGCTCATGTGTGTCAAACCCAATTCTTATTTGGTAAACTTTTTGCCATATTACCGTTGCTTTGCCTTATTACTGTTAATTTCCCTTTGCATATATTCTTTACTTGCATGGTATTCATTATCTTTTCTGTTCTTTTCTTTTTCGTGTAATTGTTTATTGAAAGCTTTGTCACTTCTGTTTTTTGAGTAGTTGTACCATTTATTTATTTATATTTAAGGATGGCCATTCAATCTATAAGTGGCCTTTAATTTTGACGCCAATGAAACAAAAGTATTCTTTATTAATCATCATAGAAAGTATTTTTTGTCTTCATTCAGTACAGCTGATGCTAATCACCAGGGAAGTAACTCGTCCTCATGATGTGCCATTCGTCGTTCTCGAGAGACCTTGAATCTGCGACCAAAGAGTTATGCCTCAGCTGCTGATGGCGGGGCAGCATCAGGTATGGCTGTACAGGCCTAGACGGGAGCGACATTCTCAAATGCAATGAATGCATGTAAAGTCCTAGCCCCCGGTGTGGTGTTTTTTTTTTTCTTTCTGTTGACCATGCTTCTCCTCGGTGGCAAACCATCGTTTCTCCTCTCATGGTTCCAGCCCTCGGTGTAAATCTCGTCTCCAGGTTGAGCGATCGTTGGCGATGTCTTCCCACGTTCATTTCCCTTGTTCGTGTGTGTATACATACATACATACATATATATATATATATATATATATATATATATATATATATATATATATATATATATATATAAAGAAAGAACAGTAAGATAAAAAATCCGGCTAGATATTTTTATTTTACAAAATAGTGCTCAATCGTTTAAATATGTTTTTTTTCACTACACATTTCCAACCATGTTTCAAAAAATAGAAGCTAAAAACCACGAATTTAATTTGCAATTAAATTAAAGCCATTTCATCTTCAAGCGAATTTTTCTTGAAGATGAAATGGAACGTTTGGTTGGAACAGTAAATCATTTAATTATAACATATATATATATATATATATATATATATATATATATGTGTGTGTGTGTGTGTGTGTGTGTGTAAGATGCATAATCATCGTACACATTTGTGCATGCATTGCGCGTTTTCATAATCATTTACATGACAAAGAAATTAACTTAGGAAGTTAGGGATATGCGGCTATTTGACAAGGCCTAGCAGGTGCAAGCAGAAAAAAACAATACATACATTAGCCGGAGACATAAAACTCTTGATTACAAGATTTAATCATCTATCAACCATCTCACCTTAGTCTTTGGTTCATTTCACACACATAAAAATATGCAAAACCCCTACCTAAACACAGAATCACTAATACATACACAGACACACACACACACACGTGTGTGTGTGTGTGTGTGTGTGTGTGTGTGTGTGTGTGTGTGTGTGTGTCTGTGTGTCTATACAGAAGAGTTTTAACCGTTTCCAAGTATGCTAACCTTTAGACATTATCACCGGCACACCTGTCCGCCTCCACAGAGGCTCGGCCACTTAGCATACCGTAAAAGCTTGATGCGACACTTAAACACACACGCGCGAGCGCGCACGCACACACACACACACACACATATATATATATATATATATATATATATATATATATATATAAAAAGGTTTCAATAATCATCATACGTCTGTTATATTTTTGTGAAAGATAATTATGTAGCGTTCTTTGTGTGTGTGTTCTTTTTTTTTTACAATAAAGTGTTAAAGTGGTCATTTTAAAAATATCGCCCGAGGTGACCGCCGGGTCGAAACAGTGGTCGCGTAATTGACCTCCTGATCTTTAAACAATGCATATATATATATATACACACACACACGCAGACAGACAGACAGACAGACAGATAGATAGATAGATAGATAGATAGATAGATAGATAGATATGAACAGACTGAGATAGATAGATCGATAGACAGACAGACTGATCTTCTGAAGCGTATGCGATCAATGCAGGCGTCTGCAAGGTTCCTTCTCTCCTGCTACCATTTTTCTTCTTTTTTTAACGATCTAAGAACTCTCTCAGATCATTAGTAAACAAATATATGCGCGTATGCTCTTGTGTAGATTTTGGTGGTTTGGTTTGGAAGACTGCAGTTAGGTGTGCTTGACGCCGTATCTATTTGAGTAGCTATAATAGGACATACGGTGATAGCGAGTTTATGAATTGTGACATTACATTGAAGATAACTAGTTTGGTCACGCCAAATATTTTCTGGGGTTTGCGTTATCAGCGCTAAAACGTTTATTGACATGAATGTTTTAAAAGCCAATGATCCGATGTGAATATCTTAAAACTGGAAGATGAGAGCAACGAGGACCTTTTCACGACGTCCCACTTCTTACTGATGAGCGTCAGGGTCAATGCCATCACCTAGGTATGAACAATTACTATGAAAGTATTTATAGAAAAGCCACCTGGAAGGTACGTTATGGCGGTGGGAAAGTGACTAAAGCCGATATGCCAGCTCAGGACTAATAACATTGCAAATTATTTTTTTTTTGATTTTATAAAGAATCTCTAAATATATAGCAGGAGAACCAGACCAGATGTGGCAGTAGTATTCAAAACAAGGACTTATAAATATATAAGATAGATTATGGCGAGAAAAATTGTCTAGCACAACATAGTGAACCCACTTTCCTAACAAAAGATCTAGAAGTGATTCAATATTATCTTTCCCCTTCATGTCAGCAGAAAACGTTAGTGCATGAGTGACTGTCATGGAGGTTAGTATCAGCCATACTGATGGAAGGCAAAAATCCTTCTCTATGACGATTAAAAGAGAACAGTTTCGTTATTGAGGTGCTAAAAATGACAAGCAACTTTTTGGCCAGTTAAAAATATGTTATGGGATCTTACCCATAATAATAATAATGGACTATTCCATACTCAGGAGTAAGTCAGTAGTTCAAGTCGAGTCAAGAATCGAGTCGGAGGCAGCCCGAAACAGAGTCGTGTTCAGACAATTACTGCAAGACATTGGAATAGTGAGACTGGTCGAGACTACATTGTCCTCTCTATTAAACCTGATTGTTCATACTAACCCTTCTACTTCTCTCTCTCTCTCTCTCTCTATATATATATATATATATATATATATATATATTCCTGTTTGTAATATATCTGTGTTATTCCATACCTGTGTGCGAGCTCTTCTTTATTGGTTCTACCTTGGACTATCACCGTGGTACAAGGAACCGGAACATAACAAAATAGATTCAAAGTCATTTTTTCACAGTTTCCAATTTAACCTTATTTTATCGATCATATCTCGATATTAAGACGGAGGTAAATAGTTCTGTTATCAGCAGAGATACCGAGTTGAGAATTGATGACATCAATGAGACCGTTGACGAAAATTAGGACCAACGTAGGTTCAAGGATAGATCCCTAAATAACGACTGCATTAATGAAAATAGATCTAGAAGAGTGGCCATTTAAGACAACTTTCAATTGACATGAAGTCGATTCTGAGACCACATGGAGCAGTCTTTGAGTTTGAGTAACACGTATGCATTTTAGAAAATATAATGATATCTAAATATTTTAATTAGTTCCAAAACCAAACCATTAATCTAAGAACTCGTCATATACTTAAACAGACTTATCAGATTTAGATTCTCATATGGATAGGATTCATTGCGTCAAACTAGTCCAGAAATGTCTAGACTATCACCTATTTATGTTTAAACATTCTTTTTATAGATACAAATATTTAAGTAAATGTATTAAACAACATTTACCGACCTGAATGTCCGAGAAATTTTCATAGTAAGAAGATAATTCCCCCCTCTCCAACACACACAAATAATCAAACACAAATAAAAATAAATAGATCCATTTTTTAAAAAGTAAACCAATTTGTCTGATGATCGCAAAATCGTGAAACCCAGAGTTAAAAACTAATATCCATACAACTGAATATATATATATGTATGTGTGTGTGTGTGTCCATGCTGGCTGCGAATAGACCTCTGAAGTGTATTGTACTGACTAATTCCTTCAATCATCCCCTTTTTTGACGTTGACAGATTCGACGTGGAAGATGTCTGTGAGGACCGTTCCCATCAGTTGGCAAACTGGTTCTACGCAAGAAGCCAAACGAATGAGCCACTGGATCAGCTTTTGAACCCGACGTACAGAACATCTTGTTTTCGTGGCCCCATGCCTTTTCTCTCATCGAATTAACTAATCAACAAACTTTGAGGTTAAATCATCATTGAGCCCCGACGAAAAAAAAAACAAAACAAAAAAAAAACAAACACATATATGTGTCTACGTATGTATATGAAAGTCAGTCGAGATGCAAGCTCCAATGTATTTTTCCATTTGTCATATATATATATATATATATATATATATATATATATATATATGTTAGACGGAAGGCTGATCATTTTAAAAATTTTCAGTTATCTGTTTTGGATAAGACTTGTGTTTTTATGTCCATCGTATTTGTCATATTGAACTGAATTGTATTTTAATGAATATTGTCTTGAAAAAGGTTTATTAAACCGAAACGTCAGACGTCGACATTTCATTCATTTTAAACAACATTTAAGGATTTTTGTTTGTTTTTTTCAAAATTTTTCTTCATATATATATATATATATATATATATATATATATATATATGTAGATATGTAGACGAATTAATAAACAAAAATGTAATTATTTATTGTGAATACGAAATAACGTTTGAATGTCGGATTAAAATTAATTAATTCTTTAGAAATACACACACACACACACACATATATATATATATATATATATATATATATATATATTCATACACGTTTCATTAAATAATATAGACAAGTGTTGTCTATTTATTTTATATAAATTTTTTCGTAACGTCTGATAAGTTTAATAACATTATCGTTGAACGAAGAAAGAAATTCACAATATTGATCCATATTTTTTAATACAATCTAAGCTTTCGGCTTACATAAGCCATTATCAAAGATGCCAATTACAATTTTTTTTTTTTTTAACATACAACGTGTGTTAGCACGTGCGATACCCTGTCTTCATCAGCCGCCAACCAGGAGTGATCTCACGGTTTCGGTGGCTATGGCGGGGACCGCTACCCCAGGCGCCACCAGCAGGATTTGCCACCAGGCAGGGTATGAAAAAAAAAGAACTAATTGATCGTTCCTCTTTGTAAATTCTTAATGAAATAAATAAAACGATTGTTTCTCTTTGCAGCTTTTGTCCGTAATGAAAGTCCCTGAATGCGTTTGCCGTTATTGACGCGTTCGTAAAAATCGTTATAAACGACTACGCAAATATTTCACTTGCGCATGTTAGGTCGTGATGATGCGCGCATAATATTTCAGTAATTTTTGTTCTGATCGTAACTTTCCTTTCTGGATTTGTCGTCGATTTGGTCGTTTTTCCTCTTTTTTTCCATTACTGGTTCAAATCACTCAAAGCAAACGTCGTATATTATTCTACAAAAGGAACTGATCTGTTTCCCTATGTGACCCTTGAGATTGTTATTAAGGATAAAAGAAAGCTCTTTGTCAAGATTTGTCCAAACAGTCTTCTGGTTACCTTTGGGCCACTGTATTCTTGGTTTACTTAGGATTTCTCCAGGGTGCTGTCGCTCAACGATGGAATCCTGAACGCTGTGGTTGTATTCCAGATTCATAATCCCATCAGTCGATTTACATTCTCCGATATTAAGCAATATACGGACAAGACAGTGCTGACAGTCTGTCAATGTTTATACATGGATGATTTCTAAGCAACGATAAACACGTGCATGTAAGACGCTAGAAGCGAAAATCGCACCGCATTTCATGACGTCACACATGACCACACGAAAGTGAATTGGAGAAGTATGAAATATGGAAAGCCAATGGTATAAACCAATGGCTTCTGTTACCAAGTATAGACAGTTAAGAATATTAAGAATTGATTTTGTTTAGGTTGGGTTTCAACTGTTTCATGTATGATGCTTCAAGGATTATTAGTTTTTGTCTATTGTTTTCATGTCGAAGCATAATATATATATATATTATATGACAAAAATAAATTATATCATTAACTCTTGTTACCGAAGGGATTTCGCCATTAATCACATTAATATTTCTAATTAATTAATTCTTTGTATAATTACTTCTTTATGACATCATATATATACTGCACACTGAAGTTATTCCAATATTCGTTTGAAGTTGAAACGGAACTAATACTTTTAATTTAACATTTTTAGCTTCCATTTTTGAAACATGGTTATTACTGTGTTGCGAAAAAACATATTTCCAATCAGTTAATTTATAATATATATATATATATATATATATATATATATATATATATATATATATATAGCCACACTGATGAGTTGTGACACAGACAAACAGTCTGTCTGTGGATATATATATATATATATATATATATATATATATATATATATATTCAAATAAAATAAGGAAAAAAAAATAGAGTAAAAAATCCATTTCGTAGCATTATAATTTTGTATAATAAAAATATTATACTATATGTATTATGAAAATTAGTTACTATATGTTAATTTTTTTATACGTGCATTGAGTACTTTTTGATACTACTGTTTCCTGGTCCAATTCTACTCTGAGCATTAACTTTTTTTATTATGTATATATATATATATATATATATATATATATATATATGTGTGTGTGTGTGTGTGTGTGTGTGTGTGTGTGTGTGTGTGTGTTTTAAAATAGGATACAGAATTACGACAAAGTTTTAAGAAATTTGAAAATGAAAACTTTTTCATTGAAAATAGATTTGATAAAGCGTTTTGCCATTTAAGTCGTCTTCAGATCCAATAAAGAAAGAAAGAATTGTACGTATGTGTATTTGTGTGTGCATAAATAATGAATCATATTATTTTTCCCTAAGCTGGCGTTTCTCGTGATTAAAGAAGTAAAAAAAAATGAATGACTTTAAAAAAAAACTTTAATATTTATTTTGTATCTTTTTGTTTCTAATTCATAGTTCACGTCGAAAGTTGTTAATATATTTTCGCAGCTTGTTTATATCGAATTAAACGCAAATCCTCATCTCATTTTCAGAATGGTTCGAAAGTAAGAAATTCATATAGCTTTTTTCTGAAATGAATCCAAGGCAAATCCTCATCCAATTCTTCACAATGGGTTGAATGTAAAAGATTTATGTTTTTTGCTATGTACATTTAATTTCCGTGTCTACAATATGTGTTAATGTATTTTCCCTGAAAAGCTAGGGAAAAAGTTTCGACATGAATTAAGTATTATAAACAAAAAAATACAAAATAAATATTAACGGCTTTTTAAAAAGTTTCAATCAAACGTTCTCCATTTGTCAAATTTATTAAAAAAAATTGTTGGGATTTTATATCCTATTTCAAACACACACATACAGTAATCAAATGCATTCTAACTATAAACAAGATGAAAACGTTCTAAAAAAATCTCATAAGTACTAACATATTCCCAACTGATACTAGTAAAACAAATAAAACTAAATATATATTATACTAAATTTAACACAGCCAACTTAATCATGCGCAATAACTATTCTCCGTCAACTCGTGTTTTGGAAATGTCCGACATTGTATATCAGTTTAAATATCCCTTGGGAGATTGTATCTCTGACAAAAAAAGTAAGTACATATGTTAGTTTAACAACCATAACATTAACAAGACGGCTTACACTTCATTTGTCTGATACAAGTTCTGTTGCACAACATTTAATTCCTGTCCACCTTCACAATAAAGGAAAATATTTGTTGACAACACCAATATACTAAATCACAAAAATAATAAACAAAAAATTCAAATTCTCGTGGCCCTCTATAGCAAAAGCAGCCAACCAACACTCAGCAAAATTTTATACTATACACTATAATACCATACATACTATAATACTATAATACTCTATATAAGATATATATAATACTATAATACTATAAGTGTAGCAACGTTTTGAAGTGCATTTAACAAACATTTAATGCCATTTTGCATTTCTATCACTTTTCGATCAGCTCCCTTATATTGGGACGCTTGTTTAGCAAATAGTTCCATCGCTACAACAGATAAATTTAAAATTTTAAAATAATTATAACAGAGCGCGTTCATGTGTATTTTTAAAATCATCACAACAAAATGCAGATTTTATCACAGTTACAATAAGGTTGTCTTTGCAATTCATCCCTGAGGAAGATCTTGGAAGAAATCGAAAGTACTTGAGCATGAATAAACTACGGCACCTTCCTTGATAAATTTCATCTTAACATCAAGAAACTGATTAGAGCAATAGAAAGGATCATTATAACAATAAATAGACATAATATGTCTATATTATTCAATGGACAGTCTAACGAAATTTTCCTCTCTCTTAATACTTTGCTTAACTTTCGGAAGGCATCTTTCGTTATTTCAATGCACCTTCGGATTTGCGTTTCATACTTTCCGTCCTCTGTTAAAACACTTCCCAGATATTGAAATTTTTGTGCTTGCTTGATTTTGGCAGGTCCAATTTGTAACTTACATGTTGGTACTGTTCTTTTTGCTAACAGCCATGCATTCTGACTTCTTTCACCGATGTTTAGTCCTTTCTTCTCCTTTTCCTTCTGTATGAGTTCTTGTAGTTTCCTTTCTACATCTGCTGTCAATACTGTGTCATCTGCATATCTTACGTTGTTCAGAGTGTGACCGCCAATAATGAATCCTGGTAGGACATCTAATTCTCTCATCATCGTCTCACTATATAAATTGAATAAGCGAGGTGAGAAGACACATCTTTGTCTTACATCCCTTTCTATTTTTGAATATTTTCTTTCTGTATGCAGATGGTTTACTGTCTGCATAGGTTCTGCATCATTCTAATATTCTTCCCAAATATGCCAAAGGTTACCTTTCCAGCAGTTATTTGTGAAATGTTACTAAACACTTTTGCATAATCCATAAAATATAGGTAAACATTCTTCAGCATTCGTATTCGTCTTTCTGATACCATTCTGAGCATAAATATCGCATTCCTTCTTCCATGGTCTTGAACGAGTCCGCACTATTTATTTTCTATCTTAGGTCTTTTTCTCTGGTCTAATTCTAACGGACGCTCTATTCATCAGAGATCATATATGTTTTGTTATATGGCTCATTGTTTTGATTGTCCAATAGAGTTCACATTTGTTTGCATCTGGTTTCTTAAACATGAAAACGTTATCTACTTAGATATGTCCGTATTTACCGTGTCTAACAGCAAATTTGGGCAAATCGTGTAACAGAAAAATATTCAGTTTTTTAGGCTTTGAAACCATTGTATGTTAGAAATGATTTAAGATATCTTAATGGAATTCTTCGAGGTTTTTATAACACGATTCGTCTCTACTTTGAACAATAAGAATGTATTTAGCTCTAAGCTAAAATGATGATTCCTCTTCCTGTTGTGACCTCTTGATCCAGTTTTCCTCTCTACTGTTCCCTCTCCTTTAAACTTATTCACAATTGTCTTGATGGCTCTTGAATAGACTTTGAGGATGGAGACCAGATTATGAATGTTGGTATGATTACTGAATGATCTTTTTTCTCTCACCATTGCTCAGTTGGGAAGACGTAGTGTGTCTGACAGAAAACGATTTTAACCTGTTCTCTTTCTAGCTGAATAGCTCAAAGGGATTTTCAGGGATTCTTATGGCAAATTGTGTCACAATGACTAAACGTCTTAACTGAAAATCTTTTTAAAATGAAATTCATTTAGTTTAGTGTTTTTTTTTTTTTTTAAATATTAAGCATTTTGTGGGATGGACAACTATGCCATGCTTTTACACGATTGGACAATTTTGTTGTTACAGCCATTCATTTCATTTCTTTTTTTCTTTCTTTCTTTTCTTTTCTTTTCTTTTCTCCTGGGAAATGGTGAAGTAATAGATAGCGGCTCGGATTAAGGAATCGAAGAGCCGTGTTCGAATTCCAGTCAAATCAATTACATTCACTTAGGAGCTAATACCCTTGGGAAAGTTTGAATCCTCTTCTTGTTCCCCAAGCTATGGGTAAATAGCAGGGCAGACCGGGTTTTTTAGCCTTGGATGGTAACTAGTCTACCACAGAAACAATGGCCACCTACTGTGGGGAAAAAATCTGCCTTGTCAATCATGTATCGAAAGATACATGATCGCCTAAGCGTCTATCTCACATGGCACTGATACATTCATAAAAACCCTGTTCCTCCCAAATTTTGCATAATCTATGAAACGCAGGTACACGTCATGTTACTCAGACTGAGTACGGATTTAGAATTACCGTATTTAATTTACATTAGAACGTACACTATTAACCCAATAGTGAAAATTTTGTTATCCAAACCAGTTTTGGTATGCAAATGCCTTCTTTTAAACATATAGACAAGCACTAACATTATTAAGTTTTGAGTAGCTTTTCTCACATCTTGCTTTTGTTATTTTTTATGACAATTTTCTGGTCGCTTTCACATTCTAGGACCGTTAGTTAATGGTATGAAACACATAAAAAATTACGCTCTTACCTTTAAGAACCTGCCAGACTTGGACTGAATCTGACAGATTAGGTTACGAAAAATAACCAGCAGACGGCATTCGCACTGAGTCATCGAGCTACAATCTTTGTTGTCCGCTTTTCATCTATGCCGTAATATTCTCTAGTTTCTATTTTTGTTGTTGTTTTTTGTTTATTTCACTCCAAGTAAGGGGATAAAGTCACTAAGACGCAATGAGTTTTCTGAGAGTGTAAGAATCTGATAAAAACTTTATTGGCGACAATAAAAGAACAGAATCTATGGAGATAGAATACAACGATTGGCATTGCATTTAAATTTGTTAAAAATCAAATTTAACTGGAAAACATGAAAGTCCGAAGAGAGTTCCACAAGCGAGAAATGCGAGAAAAGAAACTGTTAGAATACAACTTATGGTTACATCGAGCAATTAAAACTGTAAAAAAGATGAGACCTATCTACCAAACTAAGACTGCGTTTAAATTCGTGAAGTCTAGGTACCAAAGATGAAAGAAATATTTATTTTGTTGCATTACAAAAATGTGACACAAGGCCAAAAAGGGGGGGGATAAGGAAAGGCTGTTCTTCAATCTATTTTAAACTTAGCAAGCCACGATTACTGACCCAAACAAGCCATAGTTTTCCTTACATCAAAACAACACGTTCTTACTATTCTTACTAAAGCTACTATAATGCCTCAAAGACTCTATGTAGTCCTAACTAGTTCATAAATGTCCTAATTAGTAGCAAAGATGAAAGCTAATCAGAACAATTGACATGAAAATATTAATAGAAAGTCCACAGGGAAGTGACCGAAGCCGAGATGCCAGGTTAGGTGTATGTTCATCTTTGGATTTTCTCAAGAATTAGTAGGTAAATAGCAGAAGACACCAGACCAGACATCGATATTCAATGCACGGACGAATAGGAGACTTATAAATGTGTAAGATAGATTTCGTTTCGAAATATTGTTTAGAATGACATAATAAACTGACTTTCCTGCCAGCAGCCATGAGAGTACTAATCTTGCTTTGAACTATTTTTTACGTAAACCACTGTCAACATTAACCTTGGTTAGGTTCTTTGCATTTGATAACAGTAAATTCAATAGTAAACACGGCTGTATTCATTTTTGACTAACTGCCCTTTTATCTTTCGTTATAGACACAGAAATGCAAGATGCCATCTTTATTGCTAGAATGATATCTAAGCGAGCAATGCAAATACAAAGGGACGTATGTTTCATAGATAAGGCAATATCATTTGATAAGATACAATATGAAGACCTATTTAAACTGCCAGGAAAACTCGTTTTATTTGGAAAAGTTATTAAAGATAGTCCAGAATATATGCTGAGCGCAAACAGCCTTGATGAGGATAGAGAACAAGTTGAGTAAGTACACTAAGTTAAAAAGAGGTGTTAGACGTCTTTTAGAACCGGATTTATTTAACTTTTACAGTGAGACAACCCGAAGGAAAAGTACCACCAGGGTGTATTGTTGATAGGCACAACCTTATACAACATAAAGTACGAAATGGCACTGTGTTTGTGACAGAGACAAACAGAAAAGGGGAAACGTGTCCGCATTAAGACCGAGTGTTAAAAGGTCGATTTTTTTCCCATGACACCGCTTTTAGTTTAACTACTTTCACTCTTCAACAAGGGGTATTGTTTTTTTTAAAAGCGATGATTGCAACTCTCCTAAAGCCAAAACATATGACGAAAGTCAATTCATACATTTGTTTTTATTCCCGAGAATTTACAACAAAAATATTAAAGACTATTTATTTATTAGATTGTTTATTTGCAACAATAATTTTATATTTACATTTTAAAAAAATAATCCCTTTAGAACTAATAATAACGCAACGCAATATTTATCATTTACCAATTTATAAAAAAATAAATATAAAAATAATGTTCTATTCATAAATTTATAAACATTGATTAAATTTTTAAAATATGCGATCTAACTATAAAGAAATTTTTATTATTTACCATTTTATAAAATTCGAACTGACTCGGAATTAGCTGACCTTTTGCCAACCATCCCAATAAACACTCTAAGAAATAAATAATGGTTATTATTGTTGTTTTAAATTCTGAAGAACAAAGAAAATGTATAAATTTACTTTCATATGTTTAGGTTTTATTAAAATTGTAAACATCGCCTTTGAAAACAATAAACATTGCCAAGGCGTGAAGAGCGATATCAATGGAAAAACTGTCATTTTTACACTATTTTATTGCGGGTGCAATGACTCAAGTTTGCCATTATTTTAAACCTTGGTTCCCCTCGAAAGTCATCGATATGGCACACTTTCCTTCTAAAATTAATGACCTTAAGAATAGCTCATACTTCAAGCATGATAATCGTGAATTCGTAAACTATCTGTTTCACTTCTTTGTAGATAGATCTGCATTTGTAGATAGAATTAGATAATCTCTTTTCAGATTATTTGGTATTACCGCAGAAAAGTATTTGTAGGTTTTATAAAAATTCTAATCATCACTTTTTTAAACAATAAACATTGCCGAGGAATGAAGGTAGTTTAAATAATAGCGGTGTCAAAGGAAAAACCGTCCTTTTCCCACCACGTCTTATTGCGGCCAGGAAGGTACACGTTTGGCAAGAAAACAGAAGGAACACATAGACAAGATAGCAAATGAAAGCGAGAAGAAAGGTTTGGTTTGGTTTATTTTCTTTTACGGTATATCAACCTCAATGGGTTATTTAATGCCGACAACATTTTTAGGGTAGATTCGTATGTATAGAGTGTGTATTCTTGGGTTTAGATTGGTTTGGTTTATTTTGTTTTGTGGCATATCAACCTCAATAGGTTATTTAATGACGACAACATTTTTAAGGTAGATTCGTATGAACAGAGTATGTATTCTTTGGTTTAGATTGGTTTGGTTTATTTTGTTTTACGGCATATCAACCTCAATGGGTTATTTAATGCTGACAAAAATTTTTATTGCTTATAATATTTTGCTTTTGTCAAAAATCTGTTTCTAGTAATATATTTCCTTCAAAATAGTATTGCTGGTAATATTTTTTTTCCAAAAAGTATTGCTGGTAATAGTTAACTATTTGCCCATAGCTGGGACCCTAACAGGTGCTACCACCACGGGTCAGAGTGGACCTAGGAACACCATAAATTAAGAGGTGGTTCTTCGCTCCTCAAAATCTCCTGATCAGAGGCGTTGCTGCTGGACGTAGTTTAACGTCTTACCCAGGACGCGGATGTAGTTTAACGTCTTGCCCAGGACGCGGATGTCGTTTAACGTCTTACCCAGGACGCGAGAAGAAAGGACTAACCAACAATTTCATGAAGACAGAGTATATGAGTGTTATTAAAATGAAAAGCCCAAGATGCAAGCTACGAACTGGAGATGTTGAATTTCTATGTGATATCCCTCCTCTTATATGGTAGTGAATTATAGACAATTCCCCACAGATGAAGAAGCGAATTGAAGTATCAGAAACGTGGTTCTACAGATAGATACACAGAATTCTCTAAACGGAGAGAGTAAGCAACGAGGAAGTTTTAAAGAAAATAGGAAAAAAGAAGTGTCTGTAATGTAATTAACCCTGACCTGGCAAACTACGTCCGCGTCCTGGGTAAGATGATAAACTACGTCCAACAGCTAGGCTTCTGATCAGGAGGTTTTATTTAGCGTGGAACCGCCTCTTAATTTCTGGTGTTTCCAGGTCCACCCTGACCCGCGATGGTAGCATTTGTTAGGGTCCCAGCTATGGGAAAATAGTTACCCCCCCACCAAACTGGGGTCAAAATACCATGAAAGTGTAAAAATTGGTTTTACTACCAGAAATACTTTGTAAAAAGTTATTATCAGCATTAAATTTTTGAAGAAAAAAATATTACCAGCAATACTTTTTGGAAAAAAAATATTAACAGCTATAAATTTTTTGAAAAAAAATATTACCAGCGATACATTTTTGAAGAAAAATATTGCCAGAAATAGATATTTTTTTAAGGAAAAAATATTACTAGCAATACATTTTTGAAAAAAAAAAATATGACCAGCTATAAAAATTTTGTCGGTATTAAATAACCCTTTGAGTTTGATATGCGGTAAAACAAACCAAACCAAACCAAACAGAGCAATACTAAACAAAAACAAAGCTGAGGATAACTGTCCGAATAATGTAAATAATGCAAGTGATCACAATACCCCGTTTCAGAGACATATATTGAAGAATCAGCAATATTATCAATCCTGACCTGGCATCTCGACTTCAGTCGCTTTCCCACAACCGTAATGTAACTTTTTTTTCTCTTTCTATAAATATTTTCATGGCAATTGTTCTGATGAGCTTTCTTTCTTGAATTTGATTTTTTTTTTAATTTCTTGTTTTATTCTTCTTTCTCCACAGACAATGACTTGTACATATCGGGACTAGTCAGGACTTTCATAGAGACAATGAGGTATTACGGTGAATGTAGTAATAAAGATAAGAATGCATTGTTTTGGTATAAGGAATATTGTTGCATGTTTGGCTCAGTGCTTGTGACTAGCTAAGTTTAACGTTAAGACAGAAAAATAGATTCAATCCAGAGACTCTGCCCAACTGCGACTAAGTCAACACATTCTCCAGGAACGGTCTTCCCAAGAATATACAAAAGACTATATGTAAATATTGTGTACACTTTCTTGTTTCAATACATTTTGTTCTAAGTACGTTTTGTGTTGTATTATTATTCCATGCATTAGTCATGTTTCAACACAAATAAATAACGCTTTCTTCCTTGGTGCCTCAATAAATAAATAACGCTTTCTTCCTAAGCACACTCTTAGATTGGCAACTATGTCTAACCTTTTTTTACTATTGAACTAGTAAGATGTAACTACATGCATTATTCTAATAGTTTCTGTTCTCAGATTTCTCACCTGTGGAACTACCATCCGATTTCTTGCTTCCCTGACACCTGAACTCTTCAAAAATTTAAATGCAACGTCAGTCATCGTATTCTGTCTTCCAGAAACCTGTTCTATTATTGTCCTTTCTCCTCACTAAAGTTTTCTGATTCTCTTTCACTCGCAGTAACCCATTGTTTCTTAGTGGCATTATCGCCATGCTTGGTGTGTAATGATTAAATATAAACACATTCTAAGAATCAGGAAGAGGCGGTTGAAATTTCCCTGAACATATAACGAGGAATGAAACCTTGAAGAACCTAAGCGTTACAGGGTGTATTGAAGACAAGAAATATATGGGAAGGTAGATTACTAGATGAGCTTGTGCTTGGATGAGAGCGCGTGGTGGGGATAGCTTCAGCAAATGAAACAAACATGCGCACATAGAAGAAGAAGAAGAAGAAGAAGAAGAATATGAAAAAAAAAATGTAATCGCTGCCGTAGCCTCATCAAGAAACATTATTCAGAATTACGATTAGAAAATCGAGAATGCATCATTACGCAAGATATTAATATCAATTTTGAACCTGGCAGAAGTAGAAATATATTAACAGTGTCTATATTACGGACACGCCAATTATAAACGTCTCGAGTGTCAAAATATCTTACGTTTATGCATAGATAAATTATATAAATATCCACCACTAAATTCTGCTTCAGCGTCTTCACCACCGCCGTATATATAATTAGTCCATTAGTCCTTGCTTTGAACAGTGTTCTGGTCTGGTGCTCCTGCTATATATTCAGAGATTCTTGATAAAATCTAAAGACGAATCTGCAATGCTATTGATCCTAACATGGCATCTCGGTTTCAGTTCCTTTCCCACCGCCGTATACATAAGGCAACCATTAGTCCTTGCTTTGAACAGTGTTCTGGTCTGGTGCTGCTGCTATATATTCAGAGATTCTTGATAAAATCCAAAGACGAATCTGCAATGTTATTGATCCTAACCTGGCATCACGGCTTCAGTTTCTTTCCCACCGCCGTAACGATGCTTCTCTCTGACTTTTCATAGACAGAATTACTTTCATCGTAATTGCTCTCACTTAGACTTTATGAATTTAAGCGCAGTACTAGATTGGCGGGAAGGTCTCATCTATTTACACTTGAAATGACTAGATGTAACCGTAACTTCTATCTTCTATCGCACTTTTCGCTTGTGAGACTATCTGGCGTCTTCTTCCTCCCCAGTCAATTTTGATCTCTAAAAATTTCAATGTAATGTCAGTCACTATCTTCTGTCTTCTAAATTCTTATTCTTTTATTGTCCTCTCTCCTTAATAGTTTTTTTTCTCGTATTCTCTAACAGACAGTAAACTCTTGCGTCTTAGTGGCTTTATCGACTTGCTTGGGGGTGAAATGATTAAAAATCCTATATATAATGCAATATGTATCCATGTCTCTAAATGGATTTTCTTAATCCGATATTATTTCTTATCGCGATAATCGTCATTTCTTTTAGTGGGTACATGTATTTGAGTGGCTATCCCCGTGTTTTTTGTTTTGTTTTTTATTTTTAAAATTTGAAATTAATACCAACCGGCCTACATCGAAAGGTCCTAGGAAAGAAGTTCTGCAGTGAGGCAAAATGTAAAAACATATGTGACACCGAAATCCAAACCAGTCAATATTTAACTCCAACACAAATTAAACCAAATACATTGACGCTCTACATTTTGATTTTTCTTCCCTTTTCATTTCTTTTTAAAAAAATATTTATCCTTTTGTTCTTTTTTTTAATACTGTCACTTTTCATTCATTAATTCATCCTTTACAGTTTGAAACACAGGCATGTATGCTTAATAGACACAATCAAAATAGTGGAACCAAGAATATATATATATATACAGTGCTGTTCGATGAAAGTGACTCACCTTATCCTTTTAATTTAGCTCAACTTTTGTTTCATCGGAAAAGAGAACATTCTTCCAGTCTTCTACGGTGAAATTTTTGTAATAGTGAACCCATTCAAATATCTTTGCTTTGTTGGCTTTGCTTATTAGCGGCTTAAACCTTCGTGTACAAGATTTGTAGCCTTGTTCTAACAGTCACCGACGGACTGTTGAAGAGGCAAGACTAACACCTTGCTCTTCGCTTAGACTGGCTGCAATTTCTTGGCTAGTTATAGTCCTATTCTTCGCAGCTTCTCTCTTGATTACCCTGCCAGTTCTATCATCAATCTTTTTTCTTTCGTCTCATTGTTTCCTTCCTTGGAACAGGACTGGCATCATTATGTGCCCTAAGCACTCGAGAGACAGTTGATTGCGAGGTTATAGCAAATTCTACAATTTCTCTCGTAGACTTGCCTCCTTTTGAGAGGACAATAATAGATGCCTTAAGTAGTTCTAATGCGTGTTTGTACCTTTTCATCTGGTTAGTGACTTGAGTGGCTATTTCAAGCTGTTTTTATACTGTATGAGGCTTTATGGAATATTCTGGAATACTCTAGATTTAATTTAAGCTGTTCTAGAATTCTCTAGAATATTGTTCTGAGTGTATTGCGAAATAGTTTTCAATATTTTGTCAAAAGTTCTTTAAATTTACCAGTTTAATCATTAGAATGCGTTATCTGAGTCACTTTTTTTGTACAGAGCTTTTTTTTCTGAATCTCATTTATATCCAAAATTATAATTATCAATAGAATACCTTAGGGTCAATAAACTTTTTTCCTAGGTGGTCGGGAAGCAGTTTTTATATTAGTAAGATTAAAAATTATTTTAAGCCCCAAAATAATAGACAAAAAATATTTTTAGTAAAAAAAATCAGTTGAGTCACTTTTATCGAACAGCACTATATATATATATATAAAGTGAACATTGAAGTCAGCATTTAGAGGCGACAGGCTGTTTCATGCTAGACGCAATCGTCAGGCCACGAGTGCTGTTTTTTTCGGCTATTTATATATAGGGGTCAGTGGTGCATTGTGGGTAGCTATTTTGGCGGTTATTTTGCCGGGAGTAGTTTATTTGTTTATTTATTTATTTGGGTTAAATTATTTTGTGTGTTTTTTATTTATTTTTATTTCTTATCTTATATATTTATTTATTTTTATTTTAATCGGTGTTTTATTAACGTAGTAGAAATTTGTTTATATCGCTTATTTAATAGTTTTGGTTTGGTTTGGGAAGATAATTAAAGCTATTTATTCAATTGTGGGGTTGATTATTGTAGTTTATTCTAACTATTATTTTGGCGGGAACAGTTTTTAATTTGTTTATTACTTCATTTATTTATTTGAATTGATTACTTTTACATGTTTTTTCTAACGGTTAATTTATAGGGATTGGTTTCTTTGTTTATTTATTTATTTGGATAAATTTAGATTAATTTATTTTACTTGTTTTTCATTATTTATTTATTATACTGTATATTTTTATTTACTCTTTTAGATTATCGATTTCTAAATAATGTAGTACTTTTTATCGTTATATAAAAGTTATAGCTATGTTTTTCGTCCGATTCTTGGTTTGATTTTTTATAGTCTAACTTATATTTTGGTCATAATGGTTTGTTAATTTGTTTATTATTTACTTTATTTTTTGGGGTGCATTGATTTTGTTTTTTATTTTTTATTTATTTATTCTATTTCGTCTATTCTAACGGATTTGATTTGGTAATTTGTTTGGGTTAATTTATTTTACTTATTTTATTGACATTTTTTTATTTATTTCATTTTATTTTTCAGTTTTCCATTTTTAAGTAACGTAGTAAAAATTTGTTTTCATGGCTGCATTTTGAGATAAGCTCAGATCGTTTATTTAATAATTTATTTTGGTTGGGAAGGTCATTTTTTATACGTGCATTAAGTACTTTTTGATACTACTGTTTCCTGGTCTAATTCTACTCTGAGCATTAACTTTTTTATTATTTTATACATACATACATACATACATGTGTATGTATGTGTGTGTGTGTGTGTGTAAGAAGGCAGAAAGTTATTTTCTAGGAATGTCTGATTAAATAAATTACAAATATTATACCGGCTTATTTTTAGCATAATTCTTTCATATTTACGAATATTATGCTAAAAATAAGCAACCTAATGCTGATAATTTCTTGAAATACACAAACATATATATATATATATATATATATGTGTGTGTGTGTGTGTGTGTGTGTGTGTGTGTGTGTGTGTGTGTGTGTGTGTGTGTGTGTGTTTGTGTGTATGTGTGCGTGCGCGAAAAAGATACATGGATTTATATATATTAGGACAATTTTTGCAAAATATATGAGAAAATGGAAAGAATTTTCGTGTGAAGCTTTTCGATGTTTCGAAATTCAACCAACTAAAATGCCATCCACATTGATGCGACTAAATTTTAAATTATTTTAATTTATTTCATTCATTTTTTTTTTTTAATTATGTGTTTGGACATATAGTCTCGCCGAATTCATTTAGATCCTTTTTGTCTATGTTTTTATCACTTTTATTATTAATTGAATGATTCGTTTTCTACGTTTTATCAACCCTTTACAGGTTATTTAAAGCCAGAAAATATTTTTTTAATTATAAGATTGTTTTTTTTTAAGATAACAGGTTTTAGTGAGGTAAGCGGTGGATTCATATCTTTTACAAGGGAATTTGCGCGTAAATAAATATAACGAACCAAACTGAAATTGGAACTCAGCAATTGCGATTAGCAATTCTGAGCCATTATCCATTACACCACCTGCACATCCATGTTAACTGCACCTGGTATTCCCAAGTGGTCACCCATTTAGGTACTAACCAGGCTCAACTTTACTTAACTTCTGTGATCGTACGGGAACTGATGTTTCAACTTGATATGGCCGTAAGACTTTTGTTATTAAATATCCCACATTGTGATAATAGACGATATGACAAGAATGGTGATAAATTATACGAATTCGAAAGTAAATTTTACTGTGGATGAATTTTCTATATAGTTTCGTTTTATCATTTTCTCTTTTAATTAGAGTAGCATTTTTTAAAGTCAGAATTATAGTGTGTTTATTCATTCCTCTGGTAATATCGACAAAATGTTGGGTATTGACTGAAACAACTTCTATAGAATAAAGAGAAAAGAAAGTCAGAAAAGAAAATGGAGGGAAAAGAGCAGAAGAAGAAGTAGTAAGAGGAGAAGAAAAAGGAGGAGGGGGAGAATGAGAAGGAGGAGGAGTAGAAAAAGAATGAGGAAGAGACGAAAAAACTGAGAAGAAGAAGAAGAAGAAGAAGGAGGAGGAGGAGGGGGAGGAGGAGAGACAGAAGCATAAGAAGAAGGAGAGGAAAGAGAAGAAGAAGATGAGAAGAGAGAGAAGAAGAAAGCAGGAGGAAGAGAAAAAGTGAAAGATGAAGAAGAGGCAGGAAGAGATGGAGAAGAAAAAGAAAAAAAAGGAGGAAGCGTAGAAAACGGAGGAAGATGAGAATGAGAAGGAGGAAGAGTAGAAAAAGAAGGAGGAAGAGACGAAAAAACTGAGAAGAAGAAGAAGAAGAAGAAGAAGAAAAAGAAGAAGGAGGAGGAGAGACAGAAGAATAAGAAGAAGGAGAGGAAAGAGAAGAAGAAAAAGAAGAAGAAAAAAAAGGAGGAGGAGGAGAGAGAGAAGAATAAGAAGAAGGAGAGGAAAGAGAAGAAGAAGAAGAAGATGAGAAGAGAGAGAAGAAGAAAGGAGGAGGAAGAGAAGACGTGAAAGATGAAGAAGTGGCAGGAAGAGGTGGAGAAGAAAAAGAAAAAAAGGAGGAAGCGTAGGAAACAGAGAAGAATAAGTTGAAGAAGGGAAAAGA
Source organism: Acanthosepion pharaonis (assembly GCA_903632075.3). NCBI lineage: Eukaryota > Metazoa > Mollusca > Cephalopoda > Sepiida > Sepiidae > Acanthosepion > Acanthosepion pharaonis. The sequence goes on along the minus strand of CAHIKZ030004816.1, from coordinate 1,037,642 downwards.
AGAAGAAGAAGAAGAAGAAGAAGAAACAGGTCGAAAGATGACGAATGTAAAATATGAATGAAAAGTCAGTTTATTGGTGTAAGCAGATTGTGAATGGTAACAATGGTTGGAATGCAAACGTAACATCCTACGAATACCGGGCGTTCTCGGTGTGGGCTGAGCTTCACATTTACGTGTTAACAGAGGTGTGCTACCCATGAGGAACTGACGTGTTCATCTGCACAAATGCGCACAGGTATAAGCGTACACTTTCAGAAGTACATAACTCGACAAAAAAAAACAACAACATATATACAGATATATACACAGAGGCAGGCATACATACATGATTCAAGTGCACCCCAGTATGCGAACAGACACACTCACACACAGACATACCTCCACACAGATATAGACATATAAAAGGCTTTATCCAAAAAAATTTGACCCTGAAAATTTAAATTTTAACCTAAACATTTGCCGGTTCTCTAAGAGCACTACTCACAAATAGCAGCGGTAGAAATCCGTACTGCATTCATTTCACATGCACTATTCCTATTTACCTAGATTTGGTTGTGGTCTCTTGCATAGCTACCAGTATATTTGTATTTGACTTTATCACGTACCATATATATACTATATATCACATTCGATATATATATATATCATATACTATTATTACATACCATGTGTATACAATATACATAGAGAGAAATATATAGATAGATAGATAGATAGATAGAGAGAAAGAAAGACGGAGATACAAGCTCACAAGCAACTACCCTGCTAACAGCATAGATATATAGTTAAATGGTTGATATGGAAATGTCCTAAGTGTAGAAGATGGAATTCGAGAAAAACATTTTGATGTTTAAATTTTTATTTATTTTCTTTTTTCGTTCTGTATGAGTATTTTCAATACAACTAAAATGTATGTGTATGTATATGTGTGAGTATGGTGTCACCGTATTCTATTTCAAACTTTAAGCTTCCCAAAGAATATTACAATGTAGACAACGGATTCTTGCCCACAACAACTAGGTTCTTGAAAATGACTGACACGGCCCAAAAAGCTTGAGCAAAAAAGCAACACAAACCTGAACTTCAACATTTTTTCGATCCCAGTACAAAACTGGAAAAATACAATAAAAATTTCAACAGATTTTGTTTCTATTTAAACGTTTGTTTATATATATATATATATATATATATATATATATATATATATATATATATATATATATATACAGGTGTAACAGTAAACTTGTCCAAATCGTGTAACAGCAAAATTGTACAATTGTTAGATTAAGCTCCGAACTGCTGTATCTTAGAAATGATTAAAGATATCATACTAGAATTCTCCGAGGTTTTATAACACTATAGGACTCTACGTTGACCAATAAGAATGTATATATAATTATTCTCTAAACTTAACAGAAGAATCGTGATAAAATCGATCAAAAACGAAAATGACATATTCATAATTAATAAATCATAACTAAGGCCCATGAAGTATTGAAATAAATTCAAATATATATATATATATATATATATATATATGTGTGTGTGTGTGTGTGTGTGTGTGTGTGTGTGTGTGTGTGTGCGTTCCAGGATCATTTTCAAACTTTTTCAAGATGTTCTTCGTCCACTCTAACCTTCTAACTTTCTGTTCTGAAGTAACAAAAAAATAAATCTCATAGGTTTCACGTACGATTTAATTTTCAAGTCTTTTTTCACTGCTCTTTGGACTGTCATACCTGAAACAACTCTCTCACGTGCCAAACGTCTTATGAATTGAGTTAGATCTTTTCTAATTGATTTTTTTAGGTCTAAGTTGAAATGATGATACCTCTTCCTGTTGTGACCTTCTGATCCAGTTTTCCTCTCCACTGTTCCCTCTTTTTAAAACTTATTCACCGTTCCATTGATGATTCTTGGATGGACTTTGAAGATGGAAGCCAGAGTATGAATGTTGGTACCATTACTGAAAGCCTGAATAATCTTTTTCCTCTCATCATTGCTTACTTAGGAAGACAGTAGGTCTGACACAAAACAAGTTTAACTTTTTCTCTTTTTTGCTGAATAACTTGTCCATCCCACAAAAGGTTTTATATCTAAAAACCACTAAACTACTTTCAGATAAGACGTTTAGCCATCCTGACACCATTTATCGTAATAATCACTAAAAAACCTGTTGAGTATAGAAGGAGTAAGCCAGAAGATGGAGGTCACGTCGGCAAGATCAACATGTGACAATATGGACGTCAAGGTGAACAAGAAATCACCAACCAGTGTTAATGCCTTACAATACATATTTGTTGCAACAATTCAACAATCATATCAATGTTGATATCCGATCATCAATTCATTGAATCGTGTATTGTACTAAATACATATCAAAGGGATCACATAAAGCTGTTTTAGCACAAACCCCACCATTGATTTTTTCCCATTTATTTAAGTTAAATTTAAATTTGAACAAGGGAATAACTATATCCAAAATATAGAAGAAGAAAGCCAGAAGATGGAGGTCACATCGGTAAGATCATTGGGCAATACTGAAATGCATCATTTTCTCCACTAATTATAACAGTGTTTTAAAGTCAATCATAATTTTATTATAATATATATATATATATATATATATATATATATATATATATATATATATATATATATTCTCAAAGCTTAACAGAAGAATCTATAAACAAAATGAATACCCTACCGCTCCTTGTTAATATTATTGATTTTCCCCATATCCATAGAAACTAATATTATAAATGTATGTGCTTATAAACCTCCGTAAACTTCAAAATTAGTTATTTCAAAATTCGCTTGAAAATGAAACAGAACTAGGGACTTTAATTTGATTTAATTCTATAATTGAATTTGAAGTTTTTAGCTTCTGTTTTTGAAACATGGTAATTCCTGCGTAGAGATGGAACCATATTTTTAAATAAGTAAATTTATTATATATATATATATATATAACACCGTATTTTAGATTCTGAATCTACGCGGATCTGATTTTTTCCCTAAATATATTAGATTGTGCAGTATATATATTATATCATAAAAAGTAATTATACAAGGAATTAATTAGCAATGTTAATATGATTAATTGCGAAATCGCTAACAAGACTTAATAAGCCATTACCTTACTATCAATTTCTTGAATAACACGACCCTTATATTTGAATTGTCAGATGCAATTGATGACCCTGGCCTGAGTACTTTCGACAGTTTCAAATTAAGTCTTGTTAGCGAAGTGATTTCGTCAATGTGTGCGTCAGTTTATACATGGTTGCTCAACAGTTACGCAAATGTAATATTATAAAACAGTATTAAATAAAAATTAGTATAACATTAAACAATAACAAAATTAATAAAATTATGAATCTAACAAATTAAATGGCATATGAAGGCCGAAAAGAAACTGTTTTTCAGCCGAAATAGAATAACCCTGTTTTAGGATAATAATAAATTAACTCGTGGATCACCCTGTATAAAGATATACCCAAGGGTGTGCCGAAAATTCTTGGTCCGACCCACTTACCAAAATGAAAAAGTATCATATTTTTAATGGGGAGCCCCTTCTTAGTAATGCTGTAAACCTTTCAGGAGTTCATAGCGTGTAGGATAATACTTTTTATGAAGTTACATGTGCGTACATGTTTGTAGGTATATATTCATCCCTACACATATACACCTGGACGTGTTCATAGACACCTTAATAAACATATATAAAAACTAAACAATTTACATAAAAATACTAAACTTATTTATTCAATTTTGTGTGAAATTGTCACGTGAAATACGAAGACAAGATATTTGCAAGAAAACGGCGATGATTATTATAGACAAAGTAAAGCAGTGATAATTTAAATGATTGTTTTCTATAAGTTGATAGTTTATTTTATGTTGTCATTCACTTAATATATGATTATTATTTAACTATTATTACTCATTTCTTAAATGTTTGGTAAATCTCCAAAATTCGTCGTATATAATTAGTTCTGACAGCACCAATCGAGGTTCGAATCTGAATAATGACTAAATGTAAAATGTATTGTCAAGAAAAACTACTAAGTTATGACTGAGAATTTATATATTTTACGATATATAAAGCATTTATATATAAATTTAGCTAAATAATATAACACGTAAGTTACCTCTTATATTTTTTTCACACACACACACACACACACACATATATATATATATATATATATAAAAAGAAAAGTGATCCTTAAGATTTCAAATGATTTTTTTAAAATTAAAAATCTTTCTTGAAGCTTTTATTTTAGTTTTAAATTAAAGCTAATAGATTAAATTTAATATTTCCTATAAGCAAAATATTTTACTGTATTTCAAAACGAATTTAAATTGATTGAAATGATTTGTCTTTAAAAATGATGGACTTTATCCATATTTAAAACTCTCTCGGCACAACGTAATCTATTTTTTTATAAAAAATCTTTCAAACATAAAATGAAATTTTCTGAAACTTTGAGGAAGATTCACTTATTTAAAATCTAATTAATCTGATTTGAAACAATTTTTTTGGTTTTGGTTTAAAATATTGCAGAAAAAGCATTTTACTTTCGATAAGAATCTTATTTCTTCTAATTATATATATATATATATATATATATATATATATATATATATATATATATAAATAAATAAAAAATAAAAAACACTAATATTCCATGGTCATAATTTATTCCATTGGAATCGTAAATACGATCCAATTCATCAGACCTACAAATATATATATATATATATATATATATATATATAATTATTATTTAAAAATATGATTCCAAATCGCGACGTAAGAAGTCCCATGTTTCAAAACAAGAGCCGAAAACTTCAATATAATTATTTAAAATTATTTAAATTAAATTGAGTTAAAAAAAGCTCTGTTCCATCTTCAAGCAATTTTTTTTTTTGGAATAACGTGTTTCTGAAATTTACGTGTTTTAAAAATTGAAATCAAAATTTCCATGGTAACAGCTAGGGCGAATTGTTTAAGTTGGGTAGGCGGGTGTTGGGTGTTAATAATAAAGTATCACTATAGAGTTACTTTCGTAGATGTCAAGTCAGTGAAAGGTGGGGTGTCTAAATTTGAAACGGAAGATGTATTAACCCTCACACACCGATATATATATATATATATATATATATATATATATATATATATATATATATCGGTGTGTCTGTATGCATATACTTTTTTCAGCGAAGTAAGGGAGGGGTCAAATTCAAGCATCGTCTTCCTTTTTCATACTACACCAATATCCTATACACAACTTAGGTATGAGTTTTAGTATAATTATATTACTTGACTAAATTAAACGCAATAACTGTTCATTCATAGTAGTGGAGTCCTAATTTATTCTTTCCCTCTTTTCCACTCTCAAGCGGTTGGACCCCGAGAAAGGTTAACTTCAAAACAAAATCAAAGGGTTAATACTAATGTCAATACTAACCAAACAGTTTAATTTGTCTGCCCTGAGGTTTTTCCTCTACAAAATTAGGGGGGCAACCGAGGGGCCGACCAAAATTCTGGGAGGGGATTATTGGCCCTTTCTGGCCCCAGTTGAATCGCCTCTCTCTCTCTCTATATATATATATATATATATATATATATATATATATATATATATACAGAGGGGAGAATATAGCCTGCGCCAAGTTGTTTAAAAAAGAGTGGTTTAAAATTATTCATACAGCCGATTCCAACAATCATTTGAAGATTTTGGAATCGGTCTGTATAGGATAAAAGAAACCTTCTCTGCCCGGCAGAAAGAATTTGTAAAAGTCTCTTAATCTATTGGGGGATATTTTATTTTAACTGTCCCTCGCTAATTTATTTAACGATTATTTCCCTCCCCCTCGTTACAAGTATATATACTTGTTTGTTATTTTAGTGTGTTTCCCCTCTATTTGCTCTTCATTATCATTAATATTCTTTTCGCTGATCCAACGATTGTCTCCTGATGAGATGTTGGCTGAAAGGGTCCTAGAGACTTTTAAAATTAAAATCAATGCATTCCTTGTTTTTAAAAACTATATATAAATTTTGTACCTCCAAACATTTGTTTATATATATATATATATATATATATATATATATATATATATATATATATTTATTTATTTAAAAATATGATTCCAACCGCGTTGGAATCATATTTTTAAATAAATAATTATATTATGCTCTACATTTGTATCGAGCACTATTTTTTAAAAGTAATAACAAAAATACTAAAGAACTTTGGATTATTTACCTAACGAGTTCTTTCCTATTTTTTATATAATTTTCACACACACACACACACACACACACATATATATATATATATATATATATATATATATATTATTAAATTAGTAAAATTAAAAATTTATTTGATCTTATATAAAAATATTTGAATGAATTCTGTTTAATTATACTTATACATATCTTATATATATATATATATATATATATATATATATATATATATATATATATATATATATACGTATGTGTGTGTGTGTGTGGAGGATGTGTTGTGACAGTGGAACTCATACAAAAAGCCAAAAGGATATTTTTTTGTTTATTGAGTTTCTCTAAAATGCACAGAGCCAGTACGCGTGATTCAAACTATTTAAAATCAAAAGAAACAAAAGAAAATATCCACACAGAAATGGATATCCACAAAATAACATTTATATATATATATATATATATATATATATATATATAATAATAATATATGTATATATAAAAATACACACACATATGTGAATATATATATATATATATGTGTGTGTGTATATATATATGAAATACTCAGTTTACATATATATATATATATATATATATATATATATATATATATATATAGGCAATAATTTTTTACTATTTGATAATATTTTATATTTTTTTATATTTTATATAATTTAATATATTCCTACTCTATGTAACTACCTTAAAAACACAACTTCCGCTAATATTGTTTTTCATTTCGTTTTTCAGTTGATTCCTGAAAAGATTTTTAAATTCACTCATTGTTTTGAAACCGCAAAAATCTGACGAAGCGAAACCGAATTTTATCGGTTTCAAGGAAATATAAATATTACCATGGCTTTCTGAAATTTCCTATTTGTTAATTACACACACACACACACACACACACACACACACACACACACACATATATATATATATATATATATATATATATATATATCATGAGATAAATAGAGACCGATAAGATTATTATTTTTATTAGTAGTAGTAATGGTTTTTATTATTATCTATATTAATAGTCATCATTATAATTATTTTTTGTAGTAGTAATCATTATTTAGTAGCAATATTTTTATTCAACAGTATTATTAGTAATACTTTTTATTATTATTATTAGTTTATATTAGTAGCAATGACAGTGTTCATTATTATTAGTCGTCGTTATTATTGGTATTAGTAGTCATTGTCATTATTATTAATAGCAGTTATCGTTATTAGTAGCAATAGCTCTCATCATTTTAATATTATTGATTGTAGTTATCATTATTATTATTCGTAGTAGTATGAGTTTTTATTAGTAGTATTATTAGTTGATATAATATTACTTACATAATAAGTAGTATTAGCAATATGTATTTATTATACTTATTGCATTAATAACTGGTTCGTACTAATGCCATTCATTAGTTATGTTTTCTTTCGATGTCAAAATGTTTTACAATATTATTGCCATTATTTCAATATTCGTTCTTTTTTCTTTCATCTTTTTAATTTGCTTTTCTTATAATTTTTCATAACGAGTTTGCTCATGCCGTCAAAAAAGACAGCGTATTAAGTAATTCCGCATTTTCATTGTACGTCTAAAATCTTTATATTGCTCTTCGTTTTCTTTTCGTGGTCGAGACTAAAATTAAGGAAAGAAAACAACTGGTCATTTGTTTTATGTCCAGGTAAATATATAGGTAAATAATCAGAATAAACGAACGTATATTTTAATACTTACATATATTTATTTTAAAACCTCACAGATTTAAAAAAAAAAAATAAAAATAAAAATAAAGTAAGTTTATTTATGAAGGATGATTGAAAAATGTCTCAAACTGACCCACTTCCCAAAGCCGATATTCTAAACTTTGGCCATTGAAATATTCAGTTTAGGAAGTCGGCCGGGCCAACTGCAATTTAATTATTGCTTTAAAACAATATTTCTAATTGATAAAGAAAAAAAGGAACACTTTTAGCCAGGATAAGTTTTCCTTTTGTCTTTATTCATATTATCATTTTACAGATATACTCTATCAGTGTTACTAATAGAAATGTCTCAATATTTGAATATTTTTAGTAATAATGCATTCTATATTTCATTTAGTACACATTTTCTAGTATATTTTTATATAATACAATATATCTAGTATAAATATGTTTCTAGATTTCAATATTTCTTGCATAAATGTACCGATATTTCAATATTTTTAGGATAAACGTTTCTATATTTGATTATTTCTGGCATAAATGTTGTTTTTTATATTTCAATATTTCTAGTTTAAATGTTTCTAGATTTCAAGATTTCTATTATGATTTTTTCTATATTTCAATATTTTTAGCATAAATGTTTCCAGATTTCAAGATTTCTTGTATAAATGTTTCTAGATTTCAATATTTCTATTATGATTTTTTCTATATTTCAATATTTCTAACATAAATGTTTCTATATTTAAATATTTCTGACAAATGTTTCTAGATTTCAATATTACTATTATAATTTTGCTATAATTCAATATGTCTAGCATAAATGTTTCTAGATTTTCATTTTTATCATAAATTTTTCATTATTTCAATATTTCTAGCATCTATTGTTTTATATTTTAATTTTTTGTCATACATTTATCTTGATTTCACTATTTCTAGTGTAAATATATTTCTATATTAAATTTAACACGACCTTTTCAAATATACTTTTTTGCAATTCATGATTTTTAATATAAATGTTTTTATATTTCATTTAGCACATTATTTCTAGAATGTCAATTTTTGTAAATGCTTTGTACTTATAAAACTTAAAAAAAACAACTTGTTGTTTTATATCTCCTTGTTTACGTTCAACGCTATCCGAATATTAAACTGAACATTCGCTTCACTATTTAATAATGGAAATCTATTTGATTAATTTTAGTATAAAATTCTTTTCCTACGACGTCACTAGAAAACGCTGAATCATTGGTATAAGCAATTGAATCAACTCTGTTCAGCGGCCATTTTGTGGCTAGAAAAGTGTTAAACACACGCACAGTCACAACTATATATATACAGTGTAACCCGGATATAAGAGAGTTGTCGGGACCGGAGAAGAAGTCTCTTATATCCGGGTTTCTCTTATATCTGGGTTTGGTCTATTTTATATACATTAACACAGGCTCTAATTTGGGACCGGAGACAATCTCTCTTATATCCGGGTTTCTCTCATATCCGGGTTTCTCTTATATCCGGGTTACACTGTATATATATATATATATATATATATATATATATATATATATATGTGTGTGTGTGTGTGTGTGTGTGTTCGCGCGTGCGTATGTGTGTGTGGAGTGTACGCGGAGAGAGAGATAGTCACAGCTTATGTCCTATGTGGCAAAGCGTAAATGTACTTAATGATAATAATAATAATGATATATGTGTGTGTGTGTGTGTGTGTGTGTGTGTGTGTGTGTGTGTGTGTGTGTGTGTGGAGACAGTGTTATGATTAGTGGCTCGGAACACAAAATCGACGATCCGAGTTTGAATTCCCGGCGAGTTCGTAACATTCTCTTTCGAGGTGATAGCCTCGGGAGCCATCTCCTCTCCTACCGTATATAGGTTAAATAGTAGAGTAGACTCTGCTCTTCAGCCTTGAGTGGCAACCAGTCTAAGAGAAAGATAAATCCGAATTAAAAACCAACGACCGTCACATGGAGAATTCTAGTCACTGAATTTTGGCAGTTCATATTCAGAGAATGGCGTTCATATAGTCCAAATGTGGATCACTATAATCTCACTGAGTTACGGGTACTTTATTGCAGGTAAGCGCCAGACAGCGGTTAATTTAATTTCACGTACATACATACATACATATATATATATATATATATATATATATATA
>CAHIKZ030004816.1:1007500-1025000 GCA_903632075.3 Acanthosepion pharaonis | reverse complement strand
AAAATCTCTTCTAAGATCCAGATCTCTAGCTGGCATTTCACAGCTATTCATTTTCTAATGTATTCAAATGAAAATGCGAAAGTTGCTGTCTTCTGAAAGATCTTTTATGATGCTAAAAATTTTACATCCATCCAATTCTCTTTATTAGACTGCCATGTTTTTTGTATCTGTAGTTGAATTTATTTTATAAATTCTGCTTTTCTGATCACAAATACAAGTGTTATTAACTTTATTAGCCAAGAGGATTGATTTCTCTCGCCATGAAATGCGTTTCTGTTTGTTTTTGCGGATTATGAAGAATCGAGGTTCTATGGAATGTTTGAAGAAAACTATTACAATTCTAAAGGAATTTTTATTTAGTCAATTACGAGAGGCGAATGGTTTTAGGAATCAGGCCTCCCTACTGGGCGAAATCTCGTCTGTTGACACAAGGGAAACGGCTCTAATGAATACAAGCAACGTCAGTTGGTTTGTCGTTTGTATTTACATAAGAAATAATAGCTAACAAAATTGCGAGACCAAATCCGATAGGAAAATAATAGCCGCGTCGCGGACTTTTTGCCCAATATTACACACACACACACACACACACTCACACACACAGTCACACACACACACACATACACAAAGACCCACACAATAATATATATATATTAGTATTATATATATATATATGTGTGTGTGTGTGTGTGTGTGTGTGTGTAAATATAAATAAATATATATATATATATAATTATTTATATATTATATGCGCGGTACTTATTATAGAAAGCGCTCAATATCAGAGATAGAGTTAACATATTTGGTTGGATAGATGTGAGTTTGTGACCTGGGTTTCACGCTTTTGCGATCGTCGGACAAGCGTGAAACCCAGGGTCACAAACTCACATTTATCCAACCAAATATATATATATATATATATATATATATATATATATATATATATATATGTGTGTGTATATATGTATGCATGTATGTGTGTGTGTGTGTGTGTGTCGGATGTCAATCACGTGTCAAAGATCACATGGATATACCGACGAACAGAGTGAAATTATAAAATTATATATATGAAGAAATATAGTCTTAAGTTGTGCTATATTTATGGGATAAAGTGCTCAATATCGGAGATAGAGCGTGTGTAAATATGAAGGTGAACATTGAAGTCAACACTTAGAGGCGACAGGCTGTTTCATGCTAGACGCAGTCGTCAGGCCACGAGTGTTGTTTTTTTCTCGACTATTTATATATACGGGTCAGTGGTGCATTGTGGATAGTCTATTTTGGCGGTTATTTTGCCGGAAGTCGCTTATTTATTTATTTATTTATTTGGGTTAAATTATTTTGCTTGTTTTTATTTATTATTTTTTATTTTTATTTTTTATTTTTATTTCTTATCTTATATATATATATATATTTATTTATTTTTATTTTAATCGGTATTTTATTAACGTAGTAAAAAAAATTTATATCGCTTATTTAATAGTTTTGTTTTGGTTTGAGAAGATAATTAAAACTATTTATTCACATTTGGGGTTGATTGCTGTAGTTTATTCTAACTATTATTTTGGCGGGAGCAGTTTTTAATTTGTTTATTACTTCATTTATTTATTTGGATTGATTATCTTGTTTTTTTTCTAACGGTTAATTTATCGGGATCTGTTTATTAGTTTATTTATTTATTTGGATTAATTTAGATTAATTTATTTTACTTGTTTATTATTATTTATTTATTATACTGTATATTTTTATTTACTCTTTTCGGTTTTTGATTTTTAAGTAACGTAGTATTTTTTATCGTTATATAACAGTTATAGCTATGTTTTTCGTCCGATTTTTGGTTTGATTTTTGGCTTTATTTGTTTGGGTTCATTGATTTTGTTTTTTATTTTTTATTTATTTATTCTGTTTTGTCTATTCTAAGGGTCTGATTTGGTAATTTGTTTGGGTTAATTTATTTTACTTATTTTATTGTCATTTTGTTTATTTATTTATTTTATTTTTATTTTTATTTTTTTCAGTTTTCGATTTTTAAGTAACGTAGGAAAAATATGTTTTCATGTCTGCATTTTGAGATAAGTTCGGATCGTTTATTTAATAATTTATTTTGGTCTGGGAAGGTAAGGTAAGGAAGGTAATGAGAGCTATTTTTTGCTCCAAGCAAAGTTTGCAAGTTTTGGATATGTTGTTGTAGGCTGATGATCTTTTCTTTATTTTCCAAGATATTATGAACCACTGACCTGTATATATAAATAGCCGAGAAAAAAAAATCAGCACCGTGGCCTGACGATTGCGTCTAGCATAAAACGGCCGGTCGCCTCTAAGTGTTGACTTCAATGTTCACTTTTAAAATTCTCTCTCTCTCTCTCTCTTTCTCTCTCTCTCTCTCTATATATATATATATATATATATATATATGTGTGTGTGTGTGTGTGTGTGTGTGTGTGTGTGTGTGTGTGTGTGTGTGTGAACAGAGTGAGATAGATAGATAAATAGATAGATAAATATGAATAGACTGAGATAGATAGATAGATAGATAGATATGAATAGACTGAGATAGATAGATAGATAGATGATAGATAGATAGATAGATAGATAGATAGATATGAATAGATCGAGATAGATAGATAGATAGATAGATAGATAAATAGATAGATAGATATGAATAGATTGAGAGATAGATAGATAGATAGATAGATAGATAGATAGATAGATAGATAGATAGATAGATAGATAGATAACCTGACAAATTATAAGCAAATCTCCCAACGAACGTATTGTGTAAAAAAAGAAAAAAATCTTTCAAATACATTATGAGGTGACGTGTATCGTAAAAGTAACAAAATCCTTACAAACTATAAACAGAAATATACAACCTGGCCGCAAAATTAACAAGTAATATTTTCATTTTATCCCAATATACAAGTGTTTGGGGGTGAGAGCGTCTTTCTACTTTGGTGATAAGATGTGAAGCAAGCATTAATTAACAATCCGTTTAAAATCCTTCTACGTTTTTGTTTCTTTATTTCATAGTCGTAAACAGACACAGAAAGGAAACTACAAAAGCTCCGATAGAAAGTTCTGGAGGAAAGTGCGGAGAAATGACTAAACATGAATTGCAAACAGAATGCATGGTCGTTAGCAAAAGGAACGGCCCAACATGCAAATTATAAAGAGGAGATAACAAAATCAAACAAGTACAACAATATATCTATCATTTAATGAAGACGGTAAGTGTTACACTGAAATCCGAAGGCGCATTGCCATAGCGAAAGATGCCTTCCAAAAACTAAGCAAAGTATTATGAAACAAAAAAAAATTCGTTTGAAACAAAGAAAAGCGTACTGAACTGCTATGTAGTATCAGTATTCATTTATATTGCAGTGAATGCTGGACAATCTCGTCACAGATGATGAAGAGACTTGAAGCATTAGAAATGGGGTTCTACAGAAAGATACTGACAAGAACGGAACATGTGAAGCACCTCGACTTTGTGTAATGGTTAACAAGCTTGTCTCGCTAGGTCAATTAAGTGAGTTCGATCATCACTGGGTGCACCATACTTTCAACCTTGTGCCACGTATAAGCTACGCTTAGAAAATTATTTGGGCACTTCGACGTGGTTTAATGGTTAGCAAGCTTGTCTCACTGGATCAGTTACGACTGAATAGTGAATTCGATCCTCACTTGGTACCCTGCACTTGTGCCACATCTAAGTTACGTTTAGAAAATCACCATTTGAGGCACTCCCCTCGGATACTTCCGGAGAGATTGACAGAGAAGGAGAAGGGTGTTTTTTACCCGTCGGAGTAGATGCTGCGGTTGTAGTATCTGTTCAGTGCCGAAGGCCTTCTCTCCTCCCTTGCGTTCCCCACCCCTCGTTCCGTAATATCTGTTACATAGCGGTGGTATGACCGGCTATGACTAACTTAGACAAGCTTTGACCAGCTCAGACAAGCTAAGACCAGCTCAGACCAGCGGCCTGAGTGGAAAGACTGATTGTAGTATCTGTTCCATGCCGAAGGCCTTCTCTCCTCCCTTGCGTTCCCGACCACTCATTCCGTAAATTCTGTTACATAGCGGTGGTATCACCGGCTATGACTAACTTAGACAAGCTCTGACCAGCTCAGACAAGCTAAGACCAGCTTAGACCAGCGGCCCGAGTGGAAAGACGCGTGTTCCCACGTTAGAAACCTACATTGTGTCACAACCTGCCTCAGAGGTGGGGGATTAAAGTAAATCTTGAACTGAACATGTGAGCAACGTGGAAGTTTTAGAGAAAATGGAAACAAAAACGGTACTTATAGTTCACACCAGGAAGGCAGTTGAAATTTCTAGGGTCACATAATGAGGAAAGTGAGCTTGGAAAACTTAATACTCACGGGACAAATTGAAGGCAAGGGGTGCAGAGGAAAACAGCACATTACCTAAACTATCGAGCATGAGTAAATGGACGCCGGAGCAAGGTTTAGGAGAGATAATAAAAATACAACATTTATTAAGAGCTGAAAAAGATAGGAAATTGTGGAGAGCAGTGATCGCCAAAGCACTGAAAGTACATGGCACATAGTAGAAGAAGAATCAAATTTTAATTCTTAAAGAAACTGCTGTTGTTGATTTTTCTTATATCGTTATCAGAAATTTACCTTTTTAAAAAATTAACGCTGAAAAATTAAAGCTGAGTATGTGAATAGACAAACATATAAGACTACGTGTCAATAAACACACACACACACACACACACACACACACACACACACACACAGAGAAAGACATACACACACATAGATAGATACAAAGAGAAAGGGACAGAAAGACAGAGAGAGACAAAAATATTTCATTTTATAACGTTTTTTAAAGAAAACTAATGTAACACCAAAATTTCACGGTAGTATATATATATATATATATATATATATATATATATATATATATATATATATATATATATATATATATATATATATATGTGTATATATATATATATGTATATATATATATATATATATATATGTGTGTGTGTGTGTGCGTGTGTGCATGCATACTTTATGTATGTGGGTGTATGTGTGTGTATGCTTATATACGTGTGTATACATGTTTTATACATATATATATGTGTGTGTGTGCGTATATATATATATATATATATGTGTGTGTGTGTGTGTATGCATATATATATGTATGTGTGTGTAGGCATGTTTTATACATATATGTCTGTGTGTGCGTATATATATATATATATATATACTCGAATAAGAAAAATAATAGATGGAGTAAAAATCCACAGTTTGTAGCATTTAATTATTTTGAGAAAGTGCTCAATACAAAGTAGACCAAAATATTATTATTATTATTATTATTATTATTATTATAGATTATAATAAAAAAAAAACATGGTACATCGACTGAGGAAGTACGATAATAGTATTGAAACATGAAGGCTTATGTGCAACGATGTAAAATGTTTTTATTATAATCTATTATAATAATAATAACATTAATACATATGTATATGGATATATATATATAAACTTTTATATACATATATATATATATATATATATATATATAGATAGATAGATAGATAGATAGATAGATAGATAGATAGATAGATTATCAATATATTATATGATCAATTCTGGCGGAAATATAGTGTCTTGGCAACTTAACAATGGGAAACCCGAAGTCCAGTAAAGATTTATAATAGCCTATGAATGTCCATTGTTTAATTTTTGGGTGATAATCCCGAACCTATAATTAATACCAGATCTTTTTATAAGCCTATAATTAATAGCAGATCTTTTTATAAGCCTATAATTAATAGCAGATCTTTTTATAAACCTATAATTAATACCTGATCTTTTTATAAACCTATAATTAATGCCAGATATATTTATAAACATATAATCAATACCAGTTCTTTTTCTAAGCCTATAATTAATAGTAGATCTTTTTATAAACCTATAATTAATACCTGCTCTTTTTATAAACCTATACTTAATACTAGATCTTTTTATAAATGTATAATTAATGCCGAACATTTTCATAAACTTTCTGAATTTAAAGAAAAACAACATACGATTAATACCGAATATTTATTTCGCCACTTTTAAATTCGACAATATATATAATGCAAGGCTGTATTTGTGCAATTTTAGAAGACTACATACATTATATTTGTTGTAATAATAAATAATAATCCTAAAATGTTAATTATTCTATATTAACAACTGCAATCTTCCCATGGTCAATTTTCTAGAGCCGGCTTTTATATGGGTTCGTCTAAAATATATAATCGTATAAGTCAAAAGTGCGTTAATTTTTATGATTCATTATTATTTTTATTTTATTTTATGGGCGTCAATGAGCAAAGCTTAGTTCTCCCGGCAATGAATTATAATTTCTAATACTGTTTTTTTTTTCATTTAATATGTGTTTTCATTGCTCTTTCACGGAGTCTATTTTTTCAAATTCCAGTTTCATAAACATATTAAAATAGTTCACAATTGTACAAAAAAAAAAAAGAAAAGAAAAGAAAAAGACATTGCCACGTGGTGATCCCAGTATAAGAGAGATAACTCTATTTATTTGTTTTAATTTACTATATAAAATGAAAAGAGTTTCCTATTACTAACTGCTGATGTAACCTATTCTATAACGATGAAGTTTTTATTGTATGGCGATGATAAACTTTCATTATATTCTCTCGGAATAAGCTAAGAAAAAAAATGTACTGTCGTAATATGGCGACAATAGCTTCGAATCTCATTGACGAAGCTAATTTTACGTTTTTTTTATTATTTCCCACTCCGTGATATTAACGCTATTCCATACCTTCTTAGATTTGGTTAAATTCTCATTTAACAAATAACTATGGCAGAGGAATAAAAACAGATCATTAACGAACGTATTTTGACATTTAATCAATTTATTATTATTTATCCATCAAATATCAGAAAAATAAGTTTTCTGTAAACAGAAATTATCTACGATGTAAGTATCAATGGCATGCGTAAAAGGTATAATAATAATAATAATAATAATAATAATAATAATAATAATAATAATTTTTTTTTTTTTTAATTGGTCAGTACAGCCCACATCTTAACAATGGTTTTATCTATGTAAAATAATTTTTTTTTTTAATTGGTCAGTGGAAAAATCAAAATGACAATTGATTTCTATCCTTAGGTCTCTGGGCGGACCCGGAAAGAAATACAGTGTACAAAAAATACCTTCCTGTCGGGCTTTCATCGCAAAATAAAAAAAATAACAAAAAAAAATAATAATACACACACACACACAATAATATATATATATATATATATATATATATATATATATATATATATATATATATATTTAAATAAAACAGACCACTTTAAGGTTCCATGTAATAAATTATTTCATCACAGCCCTTTAAAGGACTGCGGATCATCAGACTTTACTTAAAAGGTTGAAACAAAAAAATGAAAAGAAAATTTACATTTTTGACGGGCCGTATTAAACATATGTAAATTAACGAAGTGAGTAAGTGAGGGGGAGAGAGAAGACATGAGTAGAGTTAGATGTAATTTAAAATTTCTATTCTTTTATACTCAAAGTGTGTGTATATATATATATATATATATATATATATATATATATATATATATATATATATATATATATATATGTGTGTGTGTGTGTGTGTGTATTTAGTAGCAATCTCTTTCATACAAGTTTCGTTAAATTTTTCTTGTGTTCATACACGTGTTTACTTTTCTGGACACAAAGTGTGTAAAAACGGTTCAAAATTTCGTAGCCCTTTCGGCTATACTTTTAAATGATTGCATGTGTTGCTTTATGTATGTATATAGAGTTATATTTTATAGGGATAGTTTATTTTTCAAACACGGTCAGCACATTGTGGCCGTGTTCATAGTTAATCTTATTGAGTGTTGCCTTTTTTTTTCTTTTTATTATTAATGCTTCCATTATTTTTAATCTTGGCGGAAGTTATTATGTTTGCATTTTCTACTAGTACGTTTCGGATAGAATCTGGTAGGTTTTAGAGTGCTTCCGTCTTAAAAATATGCACTACATAAAAAAAATTAAACTGTAATGTCTGCTCTAATACGTTTACCTACAAAGCGTAAGAGTAATAGCAATAAGAAACTTTATCGGTTTAGCCTTGTTCCAGACTTAGCGGAGCTTAGGAAACATTCACACACACGTATAGCTTCTCTCAAACAGGCTCATCTAACAAAGCGCGCAAACACAGACATTCTTTCACACACTCAAGTAGACACTTACTCAAATATACACATTTTAAAAACACACATTCAAAAGCACAAATACAAACACTGTAAATCATACACATTTAAACACAAACACACTCACACACACCTTCTGAAACATACTTACACTGAAATTGACATACTTAAATACAAGCACTCGAACACATATATTTAAACACATGCTAAATATACACATACGCATTCATATACACTCACATGCATACACTCACCCATCTTTATACACACACTCAAAATCATACATACATACTAACATATTAGCCACAGACTAAAATTCATACGCATTTAAGCAAGCGCACACTCACAAACACAAATACACACAACACGCAATAAATTCCGCGTTGTATTAACAGTTTATCAAACATTTATTTTTGAGAATCTTCAACAGATTTTTTTTTATCATTTCAGGCAAGGCAAGGCAATAAAGCCACTAAGACACAAGGGGGTTACTGAGGGCTGGAGAATATGAGATAAAAGAGAGAAGACAATAAAAAATAACAAGAATTAAGAAGATAAAAGAGAACGATTAACACTGCATTTAAATTTTTGACGATCAAAGTTCACTGGTAAGCAAGAAGCCGGAAGAGAGTTCCACAAGCAAGAAGTGCGGTAGAAGAAACTCTTAGCATAGAACCTGCGGTGATATCTAGCAATTTCAATTGTGAAATGATAAGATCTTGACGCCAATATTAATTAAATTGTTATTTCAATTTTTATTCTTATTTATAAAATTATTTAATTGAATTTCTACGAAGAAAAATCGAAACATATTAAAAAAAAGTTTTTTAGTGATTTGTAGTATATCGAATTGTGATTAATCACTTTTTTACAGCTAAACTCTTTAATCTGAAGTCATTGTACAGATAATGGCATTTATTATTTATTAATTTTAAAAATTTAATAAGCCAGTTTTTTTTAATCTCGGAAATTAAATTAAAAAATACTTCCACGTTTACTGTTTTATTTATTTATTTATTTATTTATTTTCTTTGTTAATCATTTAACCCCAAGCAAGGTAATAAAGCCACTAGGACGCGTGAGGGTTGCAGGGAGTGAAAGAGAATGAGAAGACTTTAGTGAGAAGTAAAACAAAGGATAATAAAGTGTCAGGATTCAGGAAGACAGAATATGGCGATTGACGTTGCATTTAAGTTTTTGAAGATTGTAGATAGCAGGGGAAAAAATTGGGACAGAGTTCCACAGGCGAAAACTGCGAGAAACAAAACCATTAGAATAGAATTGACGGTTGCATTTTGCTAGTCCAACAGTAAAATAGTGAGACCTAATTGCCAATCCAGTAGCACATTTAAATCCATGCAGTAAAGAGAACGGCTCATCAGACCAATTGCCATGAAAATATTTGTAGAAAAGAGAGAGGGCAGCCATATCACGACGGTGAGAAAGTGACAGTAGTCGAGCTGTCAAATCAGGTTCGATTAAATTTCAGATCTTTGGATTTTGTCAAGAACCTCGAGATAAATGGTAGGAGCACCGGGCCAGATATGGCGGCCGTATTCACTGCACAAACGGATGATAGATTTATAAATGTTTACTTTTAAAGGTTATTAATTGTTTGTCCACTTCAATTAAATTTAATTTCAAGTATTTAGCAGTAATTTAAAAAGAGCAATGTACGATAAAGTTTATTCACTCTCGCGTTTTTCCTTGACTTTTATTTGCAGTCAAGTGAACCATTGAAGGTTGTTTTTGTAATCACTGACAGAATTGACGGAATGCGATAAAAAAAAACAGGTTCTTGTTATGGTCAAGACACACTGGAAGAACAGATTCCCGCCAAAACATTAGGGTTAAGCGCAGATTATCTATTTCAGTACTTAAATGACGACAATAAAATGGGTTTTATGTTTATTGACAATATTCTGCAAGGCTTATTCTGGATTTACTTTTGTTGTCTATAAAGCGTGATTTTTGATAATTGTAGATTTTACAAAAGCCTGCTTGATTCTTTTTCAGCCTGTTCTGTTGGTAAATTGTGTAAGTGAAGAAGAACAAAGAGAAACACAAGAAAAGAAGAAGAACAAATTGAAGAAAGGAAAGAGAAAAAAGAGATTTAAAGAACAAGAAGGAAGAGGTGAAATGAAGAAGAGATGAAGAGAATACAGAAGAAGAAGAAAGAAAGAAAGAAAGAAAGAAAGAAAGAAAGAAAGAGATGAGGCAGGGAGCAAATGAAGAAGAAATAAGAAGAAAAACCTTAGAGACAAAATGGAAAAAGATAAGTATTTCACAACTGCGGAAGAAAAAGATTAAGATGAAGAAAGAGGGGATAATAAAAAAAAAGAAAGAAGAGAAAAAGAAAAAAATGAAGGAATGGTGGGAATGTAGAACAAAAGAAAAGAAGAAGAAGGAAAAAATGAAGAGGAAAATAGAAGAAGAAGAAGAAGAAGAAGAAAAGAAGAAGCAAAGGAAGAAGAAGAAGAAGAAAATAAAGGAAGAAGAAGAAGAAGAAGAAGAAGAAGAAGAAGAAGAAGAAGAAGAAGAAGAAGAAGAAGAAGAAGAAGAAGAAGAAGAAGAAGAAGAAGAAGAAGAAGAAGAAGAAGAAGAAGAAGAAGAAGAAGAAGAAGAAGAAGAAGAAGAAGAAGAAGAAGAAGAAGAAGAAGAAGAAGAAGAAGAAGAAGAAGAAGAAGAAAGAAGAAGAAGAAGAAGAAGAAGAAGAAGAAGAAGAAGAAGAAGAAGAAGAAGAAGAAGAAGAAGAAGAAGAAGAAGAAGAAGAAGAAGAAGAAGAAGAAGAAGAAGAAGAAGAAGAAGAAGAAGAAGAAGAAGAAGAAGAAGAAGAAGAAGAAGAAGAAGAAGAAGAAGAAGAAGAAGAAGAAGAAGAAGAAGAAGAAGAAGAAGAAGAAGAAGAAGAAGAAGAAGAAGAAGAAGAAGAAGAAGAAGAAGAAGAAGAAGAAGAAGAAGAAGAAGAAGAAGAAGAAGAAGAAGAAGAAGAAGAAGAAGAAGAAGAAGAAGAAGAAGAAGAAGAAGAAGAAGAAGAAGAAGAAGAAGAAGAAGAAGAAGAAGAAGAAGAAGAAGAAGAAGAAGAAGAAGAAGAAGAAGAAGAAGAAGAAGAAGAAGAAGAAGAAGAAGAAGAAGAAGAAGAAGAAGAAGAAGAAGAAGAAGAAGAAGAAGAAGAAGAAGAAGAAGAAGAAGAAGAAGAAGAAGAAGAAGAAGAAGAAGAAGAAGAAGAAGAAGAAGAAGAAGAAGAAGAAGAAGAAGAAGAAGAAGAAGAAGAAGAAGAAGAAGAAGAAGAAGAAGAAGAAGAAGAAGAAGAAGAAGAAGAAGAAGAAGAAGAAGAAGAAGAAGAAGAAGAAGAAGAAGAAGAAGAAGAAGAAGAAGAAGAAGAAGAAGAAGAAGAAGAAGAAGAAGAAGAAGAAGAAGAAGAAGAAGAAGAAGAAGAAGAAGAAGAAGAAGAAGAAGAAGAAGAAGAAGAAGAAGAAGAAGAAGAAGAAGAAGAAGAAGAAGAAGAAGAAGAAGAAGAAGAAGAAGAAGAAGAAGAAGAAGAAGAAGAAGAAGAAGAAGAAGAAGAAGAAGAAGAAGAAGAAGAAGAAGAAGAAGAAGAAGAAGAAGAAGAAGAAGAAGAAGAAGAAGAAGAAGAAGAAGAAGAAGAAGAAGAAGAAGAAGAAGAAGAAGAAGAAGAAGAAGAAGAAGAAGAAGAAGAAGAAGAAGAAGAAGAAGAAGAAGAAGAAGAAGAAGAAGAAGCGCGGAAAATTGATTATAATTTAATTTTCATTACCGGCTTCAAGTTCTTGCTGTGAATTTTATTCTAGAAAGTCCACAGAAAATTATCTCCTTGTTTAAAACATCTTTTTCCCCTCACACACGGTTGGTGTCTTTTTTTTTCTCTCATATTCTCTTCCTCACAATTATTATCCTATCTCGAGTTAATCATCTTAATAATTATCGTTCTTATTCGGATTGGCTTAGCAGAAAATAAGCACCTGGCATATTTCAATACAGACCAAGTGACAGCAAATCACGTCAACACTCCTAAATTATTATTATTATTATTATTATTATTATTATTATTATTATTTCCTTTGGTATCTTTCGTATAAACATTTCTTTCCGGGTCCCAACCAGAGACCTAAGGTCAGAAATGGCTTCATGATATTTTCCACTGATTATTTTTGTAAATAAACAAAAAGTTAAAAATAAGATCACACATATTTTACAAAGATAATCGTTATGTGTGAACTGTACTTGTGAGTACAATTTATTTTTATTTTTATTATCGTTCTTGTTGTTATTCCTATTATTATTATTATTATTATTATTATTAGTAGTAGTAGTAGTAGTAGTAGTAGTAGTAGTAGTAGTCTGATGACGGTAAAATGGCTCAAATTTAAAATCCAAATTGTTTGCTCATTTAAAATATTAAATTATATTTTTTAAATTCAATGACAGACCTAAAAATATTTCTTCGAAATTAAAATAAGATTAAAAAATAATTATACTCATTTACTGTACAATTTCCGAAAATTAAAATAAAATTTTCAAGAGATAAAAATTCTTTTCTTGAATCGGATGCAAACTGACAAGGTGCTTTGCAATCAATGAGAAAAAAAAAACACCTTTGTAATTGTGGTCACTGCGTGGAGAGAAATCTTGGCAAGAGATGTAAAATAGGCATGTGTATAATTTTTGCAATTCACATATTTTAGGGTTATCAGTAATTTGATCCATCTATTTTTTTTTTTAACTTTTTAATATTCCCCAAACCCCAATAACAAAATGAAAACGAAAAAAATGCAGTATCCATCAACTGCAAGAAGACAGAAATTATGGTTGCCAGGAAGAGAAATGTCCAATCTACGAATTCAACATCAAGAAAGTACAGAAGACTAAATATCTGGGAAGTCTTTTTACAGGGGATGAAAAAACATGACACCGAAACCCAAACGCGCATTTGACTAGCTAAAGATGCTTTCCCAAAGGTAAACAAAGTAATAAGAGACAGAGAAATTTTGTTAGAAACAAAGAAAAGTGCTTAAATGCTAAGTGATATTAATCCGCTTGCACGGAAATGAATGCTGGACAATCTCACTACACATGAAGAGAAACCTTGAGGAAACAGAAATCTGGTTCTACAGAAGGATACTAAGAATTTATGGACGGAACAAGTAAACAATGAGGAGGTTTTAAATAAAAGGGCAACTAAAAGAAGTTATAATTAAACTAATAATCCTGATTTCTAACACGAGGCCATTACTCAGCTTCTCAAACCTTTTTTTTTAAAATGAGTTATTATTATTTACCAGCTTTTATTGAGATCTAGTGAAAGTATTAGCTTTCTTTGAAGATCAAGTGACAACAAGTTTACTCGATATTTCTCTTCTAGATTTTAGTAATGTTGAGTTTGCCGAAAGAGTGACTGACGGTGTCCCCTAGAAATCTAAAGACATGTTTCCTGAACATTAACGACTCAAAACCTAGCGTAAGATTATTTAAAAAATATAGACATTATGTTATTAAATGATACATATCATGTACTGTGCTTGTATTTTCATTACATTTATTATTATTGTTTATTATTTTTCTCATTATTTCTTTTGATTTTTGTTGCATACACATTTCCTTCCGGGTCCCAACCAGAGACCTAAGGTCAGAAATGCCATCATCTTTTCCTCTGAACATCTTTTCCTCTGAGATCACATACATTTTACATAAATAAAGCTCTAGGTAATGTGTGAGCTTTACTTGCGAGTACAAATTTTTCTTCAAGGCATGTGGTACCAGGTATCCCTTCCATGAGTATATCGGAACCTTTTCCAATCAAACCCAGGACACATTTTTAAAATTTATTATTATTATTATTATTATTATTATTTTCTTTGATTTCTGGCGTTTACACATTTCTTTCGGAAGATTAGAAATGGCGTCATGACACTTTCCACTGACAAAAAAAAAAAAAAAAAAAAAAAAAGAATTAAATTACATAGATAAAAGCCCTTCGTAAGGTGTAGGCTGTACTTGTCAGAACAATTTTGTATCTCCTTGAGGCATGGACTTTGGAATCCCTTCAATTAGTCTACTGCAATCTTTTCCAACCAGTCCTGGGGCTCCAACTTCTGGATTGTTGATGTTTCCCATATGCCACATTTTCGAGATTTCTATTTCAAGGTCCTTGTACTTTGACAACTTTTTGAATATCTTCAAAGATACATTGCAGTCAGCAGGGACTGCCATATCAATAATTATTATTATTATTATTTAATATTGCAATGTTGATTACATTAATGCAACATTGATTGGATAGAATTAAACTAAATACCCATTATTTGATTTTTATTATTTATCTAAAGTATTTCCTTATTTTGAATATATAAAGCTGAACGTTTATATGTAATTAATGATCATATACATCATATATAAAGTTGGCTATGTCTGTCTGCTAATATTACATAAAACATCAAATAAACGTAGTTTTATGTATATATACATAGCTTGTATCTTGCCCAAATTCTTTAAAAGTTCTTGCCTAATGGGGTGAACATATTTGCGTATTCAACCTTAAAATTAAATTTAAAAAAAAAACTGTTTTTTTTTTTATAATTAAGCTACTCAGTTATTCAAATACATCCATTTTCTGCCTTGAAAAGTGTAACCCCTACAGTATTTAGATCACAGATAAACAGAATTGAGCAATGTAAAAATGAAGTAATGTTTACATTATAATTATCTATATTAAAAATATAGCAAATCTAATTTTTTATTTGTAAAATATTTATTGTTTTACGTTTGTTCTTAAAAAAAAAAATTAAAAATGGTATGTTTTGTTTAATAAAGAATATATTTGTTAATCTTTATTGAGTTTATTACAGGAAAAATATCTTTAATGACGAATACGAAATTATTAAATTACTTTGCTATCAGGTTTACCATTAACCATGAACAATTACGTCAAGGCGCTCAGATTCCGTATACGAAGTAAACAAATTTTAAAACTTATTTCACTGTTTTAATTACAATTTCGCTAATAGCTTTTTGTGGCATACGTAAAGGAGTCAAATGAAATAACGATTCCAGAGCTCAGCCTAGCCAAAGGAAGGGATTTGACTTTCTGGGTATCATGACTTATATCCATATTAGTGGGGGAAAAAAAGGAAACTTCAAATTTCTCGGGCAAGAATTTGAGAGTAAAATATACAAAAAACATAGAAAATTAACTTTAATAAGATAAAAGAAATTTGGGGCAATGGCAGAATGTTCATATAATGATGAGTTCACATCAAGTGCTCAAACTGGTTTGCTGTTCAATACACTTTTCATATCTTGAAGAAATAGACCTACAAACATCCATATCATTTCCTCTGTATTTGAACACATTCTTCTTCAATTTACTCTCATTTCAGCAATTGTTTCAGGTTTCCTGCTGTAAACTTTGTCTTTTAGAAACACCACAAAAGAAGAAATCCAAAGGGAAGTCAAATCTGGTGATCTAGGTGGGTATTCACTGACCCTCTTCTTCCAATCTACCTGTTTTGTATATTTTTCATCCATAAAAGTTCTCATCACGGTAATGTATTATTAACTAGCAATATTTAAAGAGGTATACATTATTTTAGGACCTGTGTATATATACATGCATATATATATATATATATATATATATATATATATATATATATATATATTTATGTATGTGTGTGTGTGTGTATATATATATATATATGTGTGTGTGTGTGTGTGTGTGTATGTGTGTGTGTGTGTGTGGGAAAATATAGTTTTAATGTATGGTATATTTATGGGTTAAAGTGTTCTATAACAGGGATAGAGGCGTATGTAAATATAAAAGTGGATATTGAAGTCAACACCTAGGGTGACAGTCTGTTTCATGCTCAAACGCAATCGTCAGTCCATGTGTGTGTGTATATATATATATATATATATGGAGGAGAGAGAGAGGATTAGAGAGAGAAAAGGAAAAGAGAGAGAGAGGGGAACAGAGACAAAGAGAGAAGGAGAGAAAAAAGAAAAGAAAATCGATGTGTGTGTGTGTGTGTGTGTGTGTGTGTGTGTGTGTGTGTGTGTGTGTGTGTGTGTGTGTGTGTGTGACGCCGTGCCGTGCATAATTAGTCAGTGTCCTGAAAACGTTTATAAAGTAAATTGTCAACAAAGCCTTATCGCCTGAAGGAAATATTTAAAATATTTGGAAAAGAATGTCACGGTAATATACGGACAATGCCAAATGGGAGGTGGGGAATCTTTTATTTTTTTTTTAAAGTTGCAAAATTTTCACTCGGATTTCCGCATTATGAAAACAAATTTGAAAAAAAAAATGTAAATAAAAAAAATTCGGATGTTTATTTTTTCTAATATTTAACGCGGCCATGCATTTCAAGCCGACTGAAGTCGAATCAAAGTTACTGTTGATTTTATCAGCCATGTTTAAATATGGTTTGTAGTAGTGTTTGAAACACCTGAAGTCGACACCATAACGCATATTATTTGATTAAGAAGAATAGACATACACGGAAGAATTAAAAGCTTTGTCTAAATTAAAAAAAGATTAAAATATTAACTGTTTAATGCTGCGTTTTCCTTGGAACCCTAGAATTCCTGCAAAGAGGTTACTAGGACTCTGTTAGAAACAGGGATAAATGAGATAATATATCTTTTAGTAATTTTGTTGAATTTATATTCGTAATTTTACTATAAACATACGGCATAATGTTGGAATATCTTTGGTTATTATAATAAAAGTTTCAACTTTTTATATTATTTATTATAATAATCAGAGGGCATTTATTTAGCAATGTCTTTCTGGTGTCAGTGTGAAGCCGCCTTCACTGATTAGTGAACAGGACCGGTACGTGGCGGATTCGTGTATCATTAAGTGACACACTCGAGTGAAGGACGCGTGGACGGTGATGATTTTCTAAGCGAAGCTTATGCGTGGCACAAGTAAGGGACACCCAGTAAGGATCGAATTCACGATTCAGTCGAAACTGATCTAGTGAGATAAACTCTCAAACCATTGCACCACGTCGAAATATACAAAATGATTTTCTGCGCGTAACTTAGATGTGTCAAAGGGTCGAAAATGTAGAGCGGCCAGTGAGGATCGAACTCATTAAGCATTCGTAATTGACGATAGCGACGCAAGCCTGCTAACCATTACACCACGTCAAAGTGTCTCATATGCACGGTGTCCATATATTACGTTGATCACGTGAATTACGATAAAAATGTAAAAGATAGATATTAAT
>CAHIKZ030004816.1:945000-997500 GCA_903632075.3 Acanthosepion pharaonis | reverse complement strand
CATGAAAGAAGAATTGCTGCCTAAATACACATATATATATATATATATATATATATATATATATATATTACACATCGCCATAATTTGAAAAAAAAATGCTGAAATTTCAACGTTCTTTCTTTTTTCCTGTATATATATATATATATATATAAATATATATATATATATATATATATATAAATATATATAAATATATATATAAATATATATATATATATATATATATATATATATATATATATATATATATATATATATATATAATTATTTATTTATTCTAAAATTATAACATAAATATGTTATAAAAATCACTACAAAAAGCCATTTTGTTTCAACACGTCTAATTGTCTTATGAAGTGATGATGTTGAACAAGAGACAATATATTTAATAAATATTAATAATAATAATAATAATAATAATATATATATATATATATATATATATATATATATATATATACAGAGAAAGAAAAGAGAGAGAGGGGAGATAGAATTTACTTAAATATTTGTATCTATAAGATAGATAGATAGATAGATAGATAGATAGATAGATAGATAGATATGAGAACCTCTATTCGACTAGAATTCGAACTCTGAGTAAGAACTCATAGAGCCGAGTTCGAATTCTGGTCGAGTTCGTTAGTTCGCACAAATATCCTTGGAAAAGGTATGAATCCATTTCTTCTTTCCGCCCCAGCTATGGGTTGAATAGGAGGTCAGACTGGGTTCTTTAGCCTTAGTTGGCAACCAGTCTACTGCAGAAAAAAATGGTAACCTACTGCGGTTAAAAATCTGCCTCGTCAGTCATTTATCGAAGTCATGATCGCCCATGCGTGTATTACGTACGGCACTTAACTGACTCCGTTTGGACAGAGGTAGAAGTTTATCCCTTGTTTCCTGATTAGGATTGGGTTTCTGTTTCTTTCTAATGTCTCTTCATTCTTGTTTCACTTCCAGTAGCCACCTCACTTGCTTCTTAATGGCATTAATGCCTTGCTTATACATATATACATATTTCAGGAACAGCAGATATTTTTATATATAGGGCTCAATATTAAAAATATTAGAATAATATTAAAAATAATACATTAATGATATTATATAAAATCATTACTTAACTTTTAAACATCATTTTTTCGACAATGATACAAATTAACAAAAATTACAATTTAATTAATAATATAACTTCTGCATTAACCTTTAAAAAAATTAATTTAATTTAATTTCGAAGAAAAATTTTATTTCGAAGAAAAAAATTAGAACTGAAAGAAAAATCTACAGCTGAGAAAATGAATACGTAAACAAAAGCAACAATTCATGAACGTGTTTGTGTAAAAAATAACGTTAAATTCATGAATACGCATGTGTAAACCCCCCCCCCCAAAAAAAAAAACGGATTGAAAAAAGGCGCGGAAGAAAATTGAAAAAAAAAAAAATGGAAATATCATTTAAAACCAGAACCCCTGAAGAATGTAAATCTATCAAGAAACTTTGAAGTCAGGGGAAAAAAAAAAAATTGATATTAAAAGTTTTTGACGATTACAGTTATCAGGGAAGCAAGGAAACGGAAGGGAGTTCCACAGGTGGGAATTGCGAGAAAATAAACTGTTGGCGTAGACGCGGCGGTTGCATTTAGCTATTTCAACTGTAAAACGGTGGGACCTAAGTGCCAATCTAGTAGCACACTTAAATTCATGTATTCGGGGAACCAGAAGAAAAATCGTCAGACCATGAAATATTTGTAGAAAAGTAAGAGGAAACCCACGTTGGTTAGAAAGTGAGTGATGTCGAGATAAAATTTACAAGCCATTTCTTGCCCCAGTTAACCACTGTTTGGAGATCCTTTTCCAGGTCAGTTGGCAGCTTGTTGAATCTGTCGGATTTACTACTAAGACAAGAGTAGACGTTGTGTCATCTGCATAAATGCCTAATTGGGAACTGATGAGATCAGGGAGATTATTGATGATGATCAGCAACAGCATATCAGTAAGGTATATTTACGCAGTAGTTATTCATCTAAACAAAGTTGGTACATATATATAACATCACTACAAAAATAGCCATTTTGTTTCGACACTTTTGGTGTCTTGTCAATTGATGGTGTTGAATGTAGAATAAAGGGTTTTAAAAGGTTCAAATCAATCAAACACCCCTCGCTAAGGAAAACGCTGTTACATAAGCTGGAATGACCAATCAAAATACAAGTATACAAGAATGCAAAAAACTTGACAACGAACTTTGGTTATAATAATTATTTAATGCTTTAATGTTAGGGTTAGACTAAAATAGAATTTATTCTAACTAATAAATATTAGATTATACTATGAAATTAAAAATTACCAAATTATGAAATTGTATAAAGAAGAAACTGAGGAAAAAACACATATGTTTTTATTTATTTATTTTGTTTTTATTGAAATTAAGTTGGAATAAACGTTAGGATCTAATATTGCTCTGAACTCCGTTACAACTTACATAATACATTTGAATGGAACATATGAGTTAGGGACTTTGAAATCTTGCAAAAGACAATACACACACAATCAGATTGTAGTACACAAACACGCAGACATATTTAGATATATAAACGTGCAAAAAGCAACGAGACAGGAAATATATCTAGCCCTTAAAAAAAAACAACAAAAAAACGACAACATATACATACAATGAAAGGCACATATAAGTGATTATACACACATACATTGATAAAGACACGCACATATACGCACATATAGAATAAAAACAGTTTTAAAAGGTTCAAATCAACCAAATACCCCTAGTTAGGGGAAATGCTGATACATAAACTACAATGATCAACCAAAATACAAGTATAGGAAAATTCAAAAAAGTTGAACAACGGACCTTGATTATAATTATCAATTCCTTAATGTTAGTGTTAGACAAAAATAGAAATCATCCTAACTTATTAAACTTTACTATAAAAATAAAATTAAAAATTACCAATTTTAAATTTAGCCTGAATTAAGTTTAAAATTTTATAAAATTATTTCAAGGAACTGAGGATAAAATACATATATTTTATTATTTATTTTGGTTTAATCGAAAAGCCAAAATCTTAGCGCAAACGCTAATCTAAAGAAATACGAACATTGTAACAACTTAGATACATTTGAAGTGATCATATGGACAGGCGAAGAAGTTTTGCAAATGACAATATATACACAATTAAAATTGACATATTAGAGATATATAAACACCAAAAAACACGGACGAAACAGGAAATAAATGTCCACGACCAAAAAAATGGAAATATGATATCAGACACATATACATATAATGAAAGGTATATATATATATATATATATATATATATATATATATATATATATATATATATATATATATATATATATGTTTCATTAAATAATATAGACATGTGTTGTCCATTTATTTTATGTAAATTTTTTTTCATAACGTCTGATGTTTAATAACATTATCATTAAACGAAGAAAGAAAATCACAATATTGATCAATATTTTTTAATCAAATCTTAAGCTGGCTTACATATGCCTAAATACACACAATATATATATATATATATATATATATATATATATATATATATATATATATATATATATAGCAGTCATACACAAGTTTGAAAGCATTAATAAGAATGCAAACTATTAAAAATATTACTTACATGGGCAAAGATATAAAAGATAAAAAAGAGGGTTTAATAGATCAAAATTAAGAGTGGTAGAATAAGAAAAATATTCAGCAATGAACAAACACAGAAGTGTTGAAACAAAATGGCTATTTTTGTAGTGATTTTATAACATGTTTATGTTATTATTTTTGAATAAATAATATTTGCTCTACTCTGTATTGAGCACTCTTTTAAGAATAGTATTTTTGGTTATTAGAATTTATTACGTCTACACAATTCTATACTTGATATATATATATATATATATATACATAGATATATATATATATATATATATATATATATATATATATATATATATATATATATAGATAGATAGATAGATAGATAGATTAAATAGGCCAATTAATGGAATTTGAAAGATAAAAGCCAACAAAATACCAATATTGTCAATAAAATTGATATTTATTACATATTAACCTTTCGACTGGAACGAAGGATGAAGCCATCATTTTAATGTCGGTATTTTCGAACACGCCTGTGTTCTTTTTCAACGATGAGAGGTATAAACAAAGAAGTGGGTTTACTCATTCGGGGAATGTTGGTTGGAGGATTCTCTGTGGAAGTTATACTCTATGAGAAAATTCAAATCCCAGTTTAATCACTCAATGTTTGAATTTATTTTGAAAATAAATTTCAACACCGCTCTATGTCTGTCCTCTCGGATGTTTAACGGAGACGCCAACAGCACACGTCCGATGTAATCTGCGTTATGATATGGTAGGTTGAAGGGTTTTGCGACTGAACATTATTGTTGTTGACCCGGATGTTTTTTTATTATATTAAGAAAACCCCAAATTTATTTGTTTTGTACTTTCCGAAAGAGATTTCAAATGATTTAAAAAAGTAAGACGTGATTTTTTATTAGAAATTTAATGGTGATAAAAGAAAACGCATTTTATGATT
Organism: Acanthosepion pharaonis; assembly: GCA_903632075.3. Classification (NCBI taxonomy): domain Eukaryota; kingdom Metazoa; phylum Mollusca; class Cephalopoda; order Sepiida; family Sepiidae; genus Acanthosepion; species Acanthosepion pharaonis. The sequence continues at coordinate 992,903 of CAHIKZ030004816.1, read as the reverse complement.
AAATTTCGCTCTCGTCAAAATATCATCCTTTAGCCTTGATTACTGCAGCACAGATTTTTGGTAAAAGTTGATTCAATTCTTTTCTCAATTAATCTAAGAGGTCTTTTTCAATTTTGAGGATGAAAGAGTTCACTCTTCTGTCAAGTTCATCTCATTATAGAATTCTGGGATGGCTTCAAACTTCTGAACTGCAGTGTATATATATATATATATATATATATATATATATATATATATATATATATATGGTATATATCTTCATTCAAGCATGTTTGGTTGAATAATCTGAACAAATTCATACATCAATTTCTTAATGTTTTCATTAAACTCATTAAGGAAGGCGCCGTAGTTGTTTCCATTCCTTTTATTTTACCAAATAATTTCAATCTCATCCAAGATCATCTTTAAATGTTAATTGGTAAGGCAAAATCTAACGTAACAGATAATTGTGATTTTTTTGTAAATACGCATGAAACGCGCCCCGTTGATTCTAAAGTTAACATTATAAAGCAGGATAACTTAATTTTTTTTTAAGAATTACAATTTAAGTATTTTTAAACCTTGCTGTTATAACAGTATTTTTTAAAAATTACAATTTAGGTAAAACTTTACCGTTAGAGACATTTTAAAACATTGTTGCTATACTCATAATTAATCTTATTTAGTGTTGGTTGTAATTTTTTTATATAGAGGACTTCAAGAATTTGAACTATTTTTTTTTAATTTTATGGTGGAGTATGCTTGTATTACCAATTATTAATTTCTGATGTTTATGTAATATAACAGTGTTGTAAATTATATATTAATAATAAATATACACATTGAGAAAAAAATGTATATTTATTTTTTAAGAAAGAGAAAGAAAAGACTTTCAAAGGAACCGGGAACTCATTAATAATATAATTTCCAGGGTTTAAACGGAGACGTTAGATGTGCATAGATAAAGTGGAATTTAGAAGGAAACCAATTCCTAATAAATAAACAAGAGAAAAACCTCTACTCCTCTTTCAAAAGACCAGGGAGTGTATACATACATACATACATACATATATATATATATATATATATATATATATATATATATATATATATATATATATATATATATATATATATGTGTGTGTGTGTGTGTGTGTGTGCTCGCGCGTTTCTTTTTACTGTAAATGTGTTTTTTTTTCAATAGATGTATCAGTTTGAATTGACAATTCCTGTTTTTATAAAACAGTGAATTAAATGGCAATCGGGCCAGAAATCGAGAAATCTTTATTGAAGTAAAAAATTTAATTTCCGACAGGAAATCGAACTCGTATTTCCTTTAACCGTCTGGTAAATCATTCTTTTAGCCGAAGTTTTCCTTACCAGTTAAGTCATGAGAATACATACATGTCAACCATTCTCCAATTTAGGTCCGATCTGACTCTTGTAAAAGTAGGATATATCTGGAGTCAGGTACTTACTGGAGCGTAAAAGGAGCCGACCATTTCTCCAGTATCTTTAGCAATGGGTCGTATGTACAAGGTCCATTTGGCGTCTACGTTGAGTTTAAGTCATAAGAGGCGCTCAAGGTAATTTTAGTTTTGTCTATGTCGGGTTCGAGGGCCTACTAACAACAATTACTAATAACTATATTACCAACTATAAACACACATCAAAAACATTACATTACATCACCAACTTTATTGAATCCATTCTTAAAGAAGATAACTTATGTTTATCTAAAAAAAAAAAAGAAAGACGGTGCGTACGTAAATAAGTTCCCAAATCGACATACGAAAAACTAACATAACGTCTACCAGACATACACAGACATACACAGACATACCGATATACATTATCATCTGGATCCCACACAGACAAACTAGGATTATTATACACCTACATAAATAAAGCAACATATACGTTTTTTCTGTTAGGCTTGGAATCCATTAATTTATTGGAACTTCGAATGGACGTGTCGTCTCTCCTTGAAATCGGAACGCCACAAATTATACTAACGTTTGTTTAACAAGTCAAATGCCCGTGAAACATGATTAACCAATGAAAATCAAACAGCACAAAAGTAAAAAAAAAAAATCACAACTAATTAAAAGAATAGACGTTGTGGAGGACCATGATCTATTGGTATTACATATAGAGATTTACAATTTATGTTTATTTACAGCGTAGCATGAAGATGATTTTAACCTACCCGCTACGATTATTTTAATTAAGAGATTAAATTTGAAATTTTCGATATCTTACGCCCATATTTAATATGCAATAATCAAGAAAGAACGAATGAGTTGATATTATGGTGATTTTAAAAGTCGTTTAGATGTGGCACAAAGCCGAAAGTATGGGGTACCCAGTGAGGTTCGAACTCACTACTCAATCGTAGAATGATCTATGATATAATCGATCCTGACCTGGCATCTCGACATCATTCACTTTCTTACCGACGTGACGTGGCTTCCCTCCGTCTTTTCTATAAATATTTTCATGGCAGCTGTTTTGGCAAGATTTTTCCCCTGATACCCTGAATACATGAATTTAATCGTGCTACTAGACTGGCATCTAAGTTCCACCGTTTTACTGTCGAAATAACCAACAGTTTCTTTTCTCGCACTTCCCACCTGTGGAACTCACTCTTTGCTTCCCTGATAATTACAATCTTCAAAAATTTAAATGCAACATCAATTGCCATCTTCTGTCTTCTTGAATCCCGTTAAGCTTTTGTCCTTTTCTAAATCCTCCCTATTCTTAGTCTTCACTTTAACTCCTTGCGTACCAGTGGCATTATTATGGAAGTATATTTTTCTGTCATTTTTTAAGATTATTTCAGACACAGAAACTAATTTTCGTCGTACTTATTCTTACGCCACTTGCACGAAATATAACAAATTGGAGTTTAAAGTGGGACTTCAGTCAGCCATACAAAAATTTATACCCTACTCGGTACTTCTCCTTTTGGGGATACCTCAGGCAACGTTTATTGACCCCAGCTCCCTCCCGAACGAGAAGTAACGCGTCGGATTATGGCCTCCTGTGACACGAGCCACTATTGATGTAAACAACCGCCACAGCTCGGCTGAAACAGGATTTGATGAATTAATAAGCTTATCTTACATGGAGACACCCTGTGAGGATCGAACTCACTATTCAGTCGTAAGTGATCTAGCCAAAGAAGGTTCTTAAGCATTTCGTCATACGGAAGTGCGATTAAATAAACATTTCCATAACATTTTCTTCGATTTCCAATTGTAAGGAGAAAGTATTACTCAGTTTGTTCTTTAGAATTATGGAACAGATTCCAGAGGGAATGATTCTCCAATCACTACAATCTTATCCCAGTCAGTTAAGTGCCATACGTGATACACGCTTGGCGACCATGTCTCTTTCGATTCATGACTAACTCGCAGAAGACTTGGCCGCAGTAGGTTGCCACTTCTTTTGGCGGTAGACTGGTTGCCAACCAAACCTATAGGACCCAGTCTGTCTGCAGTACGTTGCCATTTCTTTCGGTGGTAGACTGGTTGCCAACCAAACCTATAGGACCCAGGTTGCCATTTCTTTCGGCGGTAGACTGGTTGCCAACCAAACCTATAGGACCCAGGTTGCCATTTCTTTCGGCGGTAGACTGGTTGCCAACCAAACCTATAGGACCCAGGTTGCCATTTCTTTCGGCGGTAGACTGGTTGCCAACCAAACCTATAGGACCCAGGTTGCCATTTCTTTCGGCGGTAGACTGGTTGCCAACCAAACCTATAGGACCCAAACCTATAGGACCCAGGGTTTCATTTCTTTTCGGCGGTAGACTGGTTGCCAACCAAACCTATAGGACCCAGGTTGCCATTTCTTTCGGCGGTAGACTAGTTGCCAACCAAACCTATAGGACCCAGGTTGCCATTTCTTTCGGCGGTAGACTGGTTGCCAACCAAACCTATAGGACCCAGGTTGCCATTTCTTTCGGCGGTAGACTGGTTGCCAACCAAACCTATAGGACCCAGGTTGCCATTTCTTTCGGCGGTAGACTGGTTGCCAACCAAACCTATAGGACCCCGGTTGCCATTTCTTTCGGCGGTAGACTGGTTGCCAACCAAACCTATAGGACCCAGGCTGCCATTTCTTTCGGCGGTAGACTGGTTGCCAACCAAACCTTTAGGACCCAGGTTGCCATTTCTTTCGGCGGTAAACTGGTTGTCAACCAAACCTATAGGACCCAGGTTGTCATTTCTTTCGGCTGTAGACTGGTTGCCAACCAAACCTATAGGACCCAGTCTGTTCTGCAATTCAACCCATAGCTAGTCGGGTGAAAAGAAACGCATTCATACCTTTCCCAACATAAGGTTTTGAATCCAAAATATGGATTCACACCTTTTCCACGGGCATTTTCGCGTAAGTGAAAGTAACGAACCCGACTGGAATTCGAACTCGGCTCTCCGACTTCTCATTTCAAGGCGTTATTCATTACACCATACTACTTTACTTTTACTTTTATCTCTCCTATATATGCTCAGAATATTCGCCCCACCCCCAGCTTACTCCTCCCCTGTACTCACAACGACATTATTTAGCAACTTAGGGCTTGTATTGAAACAACTGAGACCAATCTCGCTTAACCTCAAAGAGAAACGATTACAGTTTGCCGACCAGTGTTACCGAGCGGATAAGGAAGTCATCTTATCCTTGCTCCTACGGCATACTTCTGGAAGTGTCCTCTCACGAAAATTGACTTTCCAAGACATCATAGCTCGAGACTCAGGGTTGGAGATTGAGGATCTGGAAACCGCAATGCAGGACCGAACAGTGTGGAAAGGGATCGTCAATGAAGTTCCGACCAACCATAGGGAGGACAAAGGATGATAACGAAATTTAATTAACTTTGATTAGCTTGGGATATTGTCAAAACTGCTCAGAGTACTTGATATTCTTAAGCAGTTACCTATCAAGCAATTTTTACTTAGATTAACACTAATCACTTAGAGTAAGCGTCACTTGTCTAAAATTATTTATTTAGCTTAGTTTAGTTTGGCACAAGGCCGAAATCGCTTAAAGTACAGGATGTTTCTAAGCGGTCATCTATCTAAAATTAATTCTCTAGAACATCAGTTGGAGATTCCATGCAACGCTTGACAAAAACGTTTACAGTTTGCCGGCCATTGCCACCGAGCTGACAGGGAAATCGTCTCAACCTTACTGCGATGACATCCTTCTGTAAGAGTCTTCTCACGAAAATTGACTTTCCCAGACACCATAGCTCGGGACTCAGGGTTGGAGAGTGGGGATCTGAGGATAGCAATGTTGAGTCGAACAGTGTGGAAAGGGATTGTCAATGGAGTTCCGACGAACCACAGGGAGGTCAAAGGATAATGATGATTATGATTGGAAGAACAATAGCTTAAATACGCAGTTTAATCAGTGTATACCTCAATTTTTATTTCCTTCAATTTGTTCTGTGAGTGTTAAATTCTCCAGGCTCTCTTTCCTTGCGTTCCAGAAATTTTAGCTTACTCGTTTTGATTATAAGTATACGTTTCTTTGTTCCTGTTGTCTTTAACATTTCATCCTTCCACACTGTTGAAACTTGACTAATGCATGGAATAATAATGCAACACAAAATGTACTTAGAACAAAATGTATTGAAACAAGAAAGTGTACACAATATTTACATATAGTCTTTTGTATATTCCTGGTAAGACCGTTCCTGGAGAATGTGTTGACTGAGTCGCAGTCGGGCAGAGTCTCTGGTTGAATCTCTTGATTCCTCCCTCTCTTCCCGGTACCAACCATATTTATATGGTCGGTACTCCACTATGCAAATTAGGTGGATCCTACCACAACACGCACATATTCTGTTCATGATATTCAAAGCATAACTAAATCTCTGTCGCTGCAAGTGAAGAGACCTCAAGGAAGAGAGGGTAGCATTAATGGTTCATATGATTAACTTTACAGCATGGCTCCCTATCAGCCATAAGCTGGTTCGGGGGTAGGTGCACATTCATAAGAAAGAGCATTCCCACTGCATTTAGGGAGAAAGGACAACACGTTGTTGAAACCGATATAGCCGTAAGTTTGAGCTTTTTTGAAATAAAATTTAAGCTGACTGCTAATATTCATATGAAATAACTGACTCTCCTTTCGTGAACGATAAATGAGAGTCAGCAGTGGATGGCGCCTTTTGTTTTACATTTATCCATGCTAGCAGGGGCTATTGTGGAGAAAAACAGGTAAGGGAAAGACATATTTCCTTTGTGCTTTCTTAAGTGTGATACTAGCTGCGGATAGTATCACACACGAGTGACAAAGCCACACTGACAGATGAAATTTGTTAAAGCAGGATGTTGATAACGTCTCTGCTTCAGAGCTTGATGAAGCTAAACACGATGCTTCAGTCTACTTTCTTCAAAACCCTTTAACTCAATGAAACATGTCTTACGCCACTCCTTTCTGTTTGATGCTTGGGTTTCCCAGGTTTTCAGATCAAATTTGAAACGTTTCAACTTGTCTTTCAGTTTGTCTTTGTGGCGTGTGTATGTTCAACTGAACGCTTGGAGTTTGGTAGTTGTCCATACAGCACCTATTTTGGAAGCCTATACTCATCCATTCTCACAACATGACCAGCCCACCTAAGTTGTATCTTTGCTAGAATGGTGTCGGTGCCAGTGATGTTGTTACATTTCTTCAGTATTGCACTATTCTTGGCCCTGTCATCACATTTTATAACACATATGTTACGAAGACAGCGCATGTGAAAGGTGTCAAGTTGATTTATATGCTTGCAGTATGAAATACACATTTTATAATAACCTAATTATGTAAAATAATGGATCCTATGCAATATAGGTGAACAATTCAACTAGAAAAATTGAAAACAAATACAATATATCTAAATACAAATTAGAGACATGGCATAATAAATCATTCCATCTTAAATAAATCAACAACGTTTTGCAGCAATTTTTAACATTCACTTAAGTTTTTTTTCTTAAGGCGTTGAATAATTTTAACACATTCAACATTAGGGACCAAAAATGCTGAATTTTATACAGTGTTTTTGTTGAATTTCATATAGTGTTTTTGTTGAATTTTATATAGTGTTTTCCCGAGACACAGAATTTTACTTTAATAGTTGTGTTTAGTTTAATTTGTAATGTATATGAATATAGGCAGAATATAGATAGAATATAGGTAGAAAAAAGGCTAATGTTGATCAGATACCAAGCGTCACAAAGCACTGCCCGAGGCCTCCAATCAGGCATCCCTCTGCAGTTGGGGAGGTTCATGAGAGGGTAGAACGCGCTGGCCCTGCGTTCAAATAAGTTCATATATATATATATATATATATATATATATATATATATATATATATATGTGTGTGTGTGTGTGTGTGTGCGTGCGTGCGTGTGTGTGTTTAGTTGTTTCGGCATCAATAATTCTTTTAAACACGTTTAGACAAATTATTCGGTAATTTGAAAAATTTAATAAATTATTAATAGACAGATAAATATTATTTAACCAAATCTGTATGTATGTATAGATTTTTAACCGGTTTCACCACAAGCAAGGTAGTAAAACCACTAAGACACAAAGGGGGTTATTGGGTGTAAAAGAATTAGGAACAGAAACATTAATAATGAGTGGGAAGAGGAAAGCCGAAGACATCGATTGAAAATGAATTTAATATATATATATATATATATATATATATATATATATATATATATATATAGTACTGAATAATTACATGATGTCTCTTCTTTTATTTATTATTATTCATTTTCTATCTCTTTATGTCGATCATTGCGAAAATTGAGTGCCTGAACTTTTAAAATTTTGTGTAAAACATAATCATTATTATATATATATATATATATATATATATATATATATATATATATATATATATAATAACAATAAGAAAAATAATTATTATCATCATCACTACTACCACAATCATCTTCATTATCATCATCATCATTCTTCTTCTTCTTCTTCTTCTTATTATTATTATTATTATTATTATTATTATTATTATTATTTCCTTTCATTTCTGGTCTATACTCATTTCTTTCCAGGTCCTGATCAGAGACCTAAGGTCAGAAATGGCATCATGACATTTTCCACTGAGCAATTAAAAACAACAACATAAAAACACATATTTTACGTAGACAAAGCCCTTCGTAAGGTGTGGGCTGTACTCGTGATAATAATTTTTCGTATTTCTTTAAGTCATGGGCTACCAGGAATCCCTTCAATGAGTCTATTGAGAATCTTTTTCAATCAATTCGAGGATTCCAACTACCACAAAAATGAGCTACATTTTTGAGTTTTCGATTTCAAGATTCTTGTGTTTTGATAGCTTTTTGAAGATCTTCAAAGATACATTGCAGCCTGCAGGGACTGTCATATCAGCCCCCTTTTTTTGTTTGTTAAAATTTTTTGCGATTTCTAATAACGATGTCAGGGCGATTAGCTTTGATTATTCTGTCTGTGTGTCTTGTAAAGTTCCATAAAATCATTTACAGTTCCAATCTCCGTAACCGGGTCTGGGTGGTGTTCCATAAAAGTTGCAGATTTTCCAGTGCAGATATTGGCCAACTCTGTCATGCCGTGTTTTATATTCAGTGGGTGCCAATGCCGTGCAACCTGATTCGAGATGGTCCATTATTATTATTATTATTATTATTATTATTATTATTATTATTATTATTTAACGTATTTTAGCGTTTGTCTAGGTGAAGTGGATTGTTTCAATATAAACATGCATGATAGATATCTAGAGCAGTATTAACAGTGAATAAAAAGATAAATAACATTAACATTTTATTCATTGATAAGAGTACATGTTACACATACATACATAGACACACACGCCCACACACAAACACACACAAGTATATATATATTTGTATATCGGCATAAGTGTGTTGATATGTATCCCTGTAATTATTTTAATATTTGTAGGTGATAATATGGTATTTAAATGTATACACGTATATTGATGTATGTCCATGTAAGTGTTTATATACAGAGGTATTTACTTGCTCATACTTGGATATGCAGATGTATACATGCACACACGCTCGAGCACGCGTGTATGCGCGCGTATGTGTGTATATGTATGTATCTATATGTGAATATATGTATATGTATGTATATGCATATATATGTGGGTGTGCGTGTATATATATATATATATATATATATATATATATATATGTGTGTGTGTGTGTGTGTGTGTAGGTGTATGTATATGTGTGTATGCATGTAAAGATATGTGTATATATATATATATGTCTGTGTGTATATGTATATGTATATATGTATAGGTATGTATATGTATATGTGTAGTTGTATGTGTGTGGGTGTATATGTGTATATATATATATATATATATGTGGATGTGTATACATGTGTGTATATGTGCTTGTATATATATGTAGATGTGAATGTCTGTATGTATGTATATGTGTATATGTATCTATAGGCATGTATCTATGGGTATATGTATGTTTGTGTGTGTGTGTGTATCTATATGTGTGTGTGTGTGTGTGTGTGTGTGTATAGATATTTGTATATGTGCAGATAATTATATATATATATATATATATATATATATATATATATATATATATATATATATATATATATATATATATGAATATGTAGGGTTGAATGGATTATAACGGATCTAATATTACCATTTCCTCATCATGAATTTACCGTTATTTCTCTCATTATTATTATCATTATTATTATTATTATTATTCCTCTCATAGGTAATTCTGTATTAGCACTATTATTATTATTTATTATTACGATTATTACATTGCTTTTTGTCATTATTAAAATATTAAAAATAATACTATTATTACTTTTAAATCTTATTTCTTTTCGAAATACTTTCAATTTTTTTTTAAAACAAGATGTTTTTAAACAAAATTTAAAATTCGAAACTTTAGATTTTAATTAAAAACTTTTTACTCCTCAATTGTTATTCATAATAATAATAATAATAATAATATTGTTTATTTATATTATATTTAAATTATATCTATTTCCTAGCTTAGTTTGTTGAAAAACTTTTAAAATGCTTAATGTCAAGTGTTAACAGCCAAATTAAAAAAAAATTAACCGTAAAATGCCCATATATGTTAATTTCCTCTTCCTTTTCCTTTCCTTTATCTTTTACAAACACTCTTTTCCATTTCTTTCTCAAACCCCTACTTACACTTCTGCTTTCTTATATCTTTACTTCTGTTTTTCTCTTTATCTCGTTTCCTGTGAGATGATTACTAAATAGGTCAATGTCTGGTCTACCCACCTCCCTCACTCTTAAATATCTTAATAAAAATAGATTTAAAATTATTCCTATCTCCCCCTTTCCGTCTCTAATTTCGACTGTTTCTGTCATACTCCTCCCACCTCTCTGTATCACCTTACATCAGTTTAAATCTACCCCTCAAAAGTGTATAAAAGCTATATGTAAATTTAAAACATTTTTTCACACTTGGAAGTGCGGTCTGATGAACGAGGTAAAAATCATATACCTGGGGAAATAAATTATAACCAATGGACCTTTAAGGTTGATTTTCTATTTAAAATGAATTTATACACACACACACACACACGCACGCACGCACACACACACACACACACACACACACACACACACACACATATATATATATATATATATGTAAGTATATTGTATCGCTTTCTCTTTGCTGACGAGATGTGTGCGTGTGATTTTATTTCTGTTATCAGATATATATTTATATAAATTTCTTTACGCGCACAACATACGCACACACACAAAATTATAAACGAAATGGATAATTAAAGCCTCCATCTTCTTCTTCTTATATATGTCGTAGATAATCTTATATATGTCGTAGATAATCTTATATATGTCGTAGATAATCTACTCTTAAAATGATGGTATTATTTATTATCATATTATAAAACTACTTCCATGTTAAGCCCTGGTATTACCCCAGATTAACAATGGGATATTTGTTTGATTGGAAGAATAGAAGAAGAAAATATATGAAAGGCGCTCTTTGGTTTTTGAAGAAAGAAAGAAAGAAAGAAAGAAAGAAAGAAAGAAAGAAAGAAAGAAAGAAAGAAAGAATTCTCATGGTTTTTCTAGAACTTTACAAATACAGCATGAGTCGGTAACTCTCGGCTCCCGGATCACATCCGGTCCGCAAATGGTTTTGTCAGGCCCGCCAAATCAACCGTAATGATTTAGCATTTTTTGTTGATTGTATTAGTTGTTTGCCTGCTATATCTGCACTAAAAAAAAAGAAGGAACCTCGTTTAAATAATATAACAATTACTTCGTTGTTTTTTCTTTAAAACCTTCTGAACGGAGTGGTCTGAGGTCGAGTCAATTTATTATAGTATATTTAATATCTTGGACCTCCACCGAGATACTACTTAGCTGTCTGACCCTCCAAAAGGTTGCTGACTCCTGAACCAGAGATTTATTTCAAAATAAACTGTGACCTCCAAATAATTTAATACAATAAATAAATAAAATTGTACCATTGTCTTTCAGGTCATGGGCGATAATGACTCTTCATTAAATTAATTTCTTTATGGTCTGGGTTTTGTTTGCTTTGTTTTGTTTTACGGCATATCAACCACAATGGGTTATTTAATTCCGACAAAGTTTTTATTGCTGGTAATGTTTTGTTTTGTCAAAAATCTATTTCTGGTTATAATTTTTCCTTCAAAAAAGTATTGCTGGTAATATTTTTTTTCAAAAATGCATTGATGGTAATAGTTTTTTTGTAGGTAATATTTTTTACGGAATATTCTTGGTATTAAAACCCATTTTTACCCCAGTTTCAGGGTTAACTATTTGCCCATAGCTGGGACCCTAACAGTTTCTACCACCCCAGGTCAGCGTGGACCTGGGAACACCAGCAATTAAGATATGGTTCCTCGCTCCTCAACACCTCTTGATCAGAGGCCTTGCTGCTGGACGTAGTTTATCGTCTTACCCAGGACGCGGATGTAGTTTATCGTCATACCCAGGACACTATGTATAAATAAAAGTGTATGAAATATACATATATATATATATATATATATATATATATATATGTATGTAAGATTAATGGTCTGAATTGAATCAGACCTGGAAACAGTAGTATTAAAAAGTGCTCAATACACGTGTGAAAAAGATAAAAGTAAAAATAACATTCAGAGTTTTTAACTTTAGAATCAGGAGGTCAGTTGATTCCGCTACTTTGGTTTCAACCTTACGTTATCCACAGGCGATTTTTATAAAACCAATAATAATAAAAATCGATAAAAATAATTTTTTATAAAAAAAAATATAAAAATCAATAAAAAAAATAAATATTTATCAAATAAAAAAAAAATAGAAATCGATAAAAAAAATAAATTTGATAACACTCGCCTGAGGATACCGCTTAAAGTTTTTTTAAAATAATTTTTAATTTTTTTTTAGTGTAGAAATATTCCCATTTTCGTATCTATGGGAGTCCATCAAGAGTTGTCCTCCCTGAAAAATCTGGCCGTCTGCAATTCTTGCATTTTCATTTCTGTTTATTTTCAAGGGCTGATTTGCAAAGTTTACGTCTTAAGAGGCTTTGCAAATCATCCCTTGAAAATTTTAAACTTTACGATTTAAAGTAAATTTAATTTTTTAAATTCCTTTTTCCCTAAATATTTTTATTTTATGTATTTATTTTTGTGTGACTCATACTTTAATTAATTTTCTTTTTTAGTTTCACTTAGTTTAGAAGAAAGAACACGGTGAGGAAACCCAACATTATTCTACTAAAAAATAATTTTTGCTTTAACTTAAATTAAATTTTTCTTATTCAATTTCTATTTGAAGTTCTTATTCTTTTTAATTTGCGTGTCATTTTGAAATTCCCTTTCAAATTATTTTTACTTTAACTCAATATTAGGCTGTTAAGTAACAAAAACAGCGTTCTCTTAGATTTCTTAAAATTATCTTCATTTCTGGTCAACCATATTTAGCTTTTGAACACGTTAGGCTGTCAGTCAACCGAATAATACGCCATGGTTAAGAAATGCTTGTATGCTACGTTTTATGCTATAAGTAAAAAAATATTTGTTTCAAATGAGATTAATTAAAATTTAAACTTGCTTATTTTCGTCAAATGACGTGTCACAAATGTATATCTTATTCTTGAAAGATATTCAAAGCCAAGAATTAACTTTTGCTTACAAATGTCTCAAAATGGCCGTATTCGTCGATTTAAAAAAATCGACGAAAAAGTTGAGATTTCATTCAATATAATTTCCATTTGAAATACACCAGAGTAATTTTGCTTACTGGAAATAGTAAATTTAATCATTTAGCTTTCATTTAAAGTTAAAATGAAAGCTTCAAGAATGCTTTTTCATTTTTAAAAAATCATTTTAACACTTAGATATCGAAAATTTAGTGGAAGTCGCTATATATATATATATATATATATATATATATATATATATGTGTGTGTGTGTGTGTGTGTTTAATGTGAGAAAAGTATGGCACTTAGCTGATTGATGTTACTTGATATATATATATATATATATATATATATATATATATATATATAGAGAGAGAGAGAGAGAGAGACACAGAGAGAGAGAGAGAGAGATAGAGACAGAAAGAGACAGAGAGACGTCTTATTTTTGTGATATTTTTTAGACCACCACATACGTACACAATGGCTTATGTACTAATTGTTTAATATTTTCATGATTGCTAAATCGCTGAAATGACTTGGGGCTCTGGACGTCCTCTCTCTTTCTCTCTGTCAGTGTGTGTGTTTGTGTGTATATGCGCGCGCGCGTGTGTGTGTGGCCGTCCCTGTTTCCATGCGCCTATATGTGTGTATATGTATACGTGTGTGTGTGTGTGTGTGCGTGTGTGTGTGTGTGTGTGTGTGTGTGTTTTTTCACGTGTAGGTGTATATTTTACTATATCGAGATTATTTTTATTTGTAATCCTTAAGCAAGAAAGAAAGAAAGAAAGAAAGAAAGAAAGAAAGAAAGAAAGAAAGAAAGAAAGAAAGAAAACGTTTACAAACAAAAAATCATTAAAACGAAGGAATGGTAGAAGGAAGAAAGAAAGGAAGGAGTGACAGAAGCGTATATAATGATACATGCCAACCCTACCACTACACACGCGCACACACATATAAACAAGGCGGGAGAGAGAGAGAGAGAGAAGTAAAAATAAAAAATAGGAAAGAAAAAGAAAGGGACTCGAGAAGGCACGAGTTATAAATCTAAGCGTGGCTCAGCGAATCCTTGATGGCGATTGGTTACTGTCTACTAACAAATGGCAAGCCGTAAATATGGCCACACCCGACACAAGGTGGACCTATCACAAAAACCGCCTACTCCACATTATGAAGAGGCTGGGTAATCCAGAGCCCACCACAGGCTTACGTTTTCATAGGATGAAATCATTTCATTAATTTATATTGATAATTGGAATAGATAACACACGAAAAATGAATAAATAAATAATTATAAGATAAGGCTAAAGTATTGCGATTTTAATTAATAAGTAGTTTTTTTAGTGGAAAAATTCTGCTAAATACAGACATGCACGAAACACGAAAAAATATATATAAAATATACTGAAATATATATATATATATATATATATATATATATATATATATATATATATATATATATATATATATATATATATATATATATATATATATATATATAACTATTTAAACTTTTACATTGCTCGGACTGTTGTTCATTTTTATTGTCGTATTCACAGCGTTTCGGCCTTTGTACGCACGGATTTCGTCAGATGATATTAGTTGGTATTTCGAACCGAACGCTTTGTTTAATCCACGAGGCAATATTATACTAATTCCAGGTGCCATATTTCAGTTACAGCTAATTCCCCTTGGTAAAACATTTCTTCAAGTTTTTGTTATCTCTGGTGTAGTCAAGTATTAATATCACAATTCTAATGTAACCTAAAGAAGGCCGGAGCGTATAACAGCCGAAACGTCATGGATATAGCAATAAAGATGAGAATAACATCCCGAATAATGTAAATTCTGTAAATAGTAACAATAACTCATCTCAAAAGCATAGGAAAAAATATGTATATACTAAATTATAGTATGTATAATTTGGTTTGGTCTGTTGTGTTTTACGGTATATCAACCTCAATAGGTTATTTAATGCCGACAACTTTTATTTTCTGGTAATATTTTGTTTTGTTAAAATATATTTCTGGTAATATTTTTTCCTCAAAAATGTATAGCTGGTAATATTATTTTTAAAAAATGTATTGTTGGTAATATTTTTTTTCAAAAACGTATTGTTGGTAATAGTTTGTTTTTTTTTCTTCAAAAGTATTTCTGGTAATAATTTTTTTACAAAGTATTTCTGGTATTAAGACCTATTTTTACCCTTTTATAATGCTTTTTGACTCAGTTTGGAGGTTAACTATTTTTCCATAGCAAGGACCCTAACAGGTGCTACCACCCAGGGTCAGGGTGGACCTGGGAACACCAGCAGTTAAGAGGAGGTTCCACGCTCCTCAAAACCTCCTGATCAGAGGCCTTGCTGTTGGACGTAGTTTATCGTCTTACCCAGGATGCGGATGTAGTTCAACGTCTTACCCAGGACGCTATGTATAAATAGTGTATGATATATATATATCAGTTGTATCCGCTACACTGGTTTCAACCTTATGGTATAATCAGGCGGTTTTTATAAAACCAATAATAATAAAAATCGTTAAAAATAAATTTTTAGAAAAAAATATAAAAATCAATAAAAAATAAATGTTTATCAAATAAAAACCGATAAAAATATTTTTTTTAATTTTATAAAAGAAAATAAAAAATCGATAAAAATAAATTTGATAACAATCGCCTGAGGATACCGTAAAAGTTGAAACCAAAGTAGCGGATCAAATTGAACTCGTGATTTTTAAAGTATATATATATATATATATATATATATATATATATATATATATATATATATATGTATGTATATATATATATATATATATATATATATATATATATATATATATATATATATATATATAAAGAAATATAGTCTTAAGATGTGCTATATTTATGGGATAAAGTGCTCAGTATCAGAGATAGAGCGTGTCAATATAAAAGTGAACATAGAAGTCAAGACTTAGAGGCGACAGACTGTTTCTTGCTAGATGCAATCGTCAGACCATATATATATATATATATATATATATATATATATATATATATATATATATATATATATTATATATATATATATATATATATATATATATATATATTATATATATATATATATATATATATATATATATATATATATATATATAAACAGTAGGTACAAGTGTTTGTGTTGATATTCATATTTTCATTTTTTTTTCAAAATGAAATTAATATCGACTGAATTTGACTGAGAAGTCCTACAGTACAGGGCTACAGAAGGGAAACAGGTTCGATTTCTGTCGAGAGGCGTAATTTCTGTTTAGTATGACTTCGATCTAAGCCGATTGTTATTAATTGAACTGTTTATTTAAGAAAAAAAAAAACAAAACAAAAAAAAAACAATGTATATAATAAAAGTAAACCAATGTTTAAAATCCCATTTTTAAAAACCTTCAAAAACGCTCAAATCACGTACTCTATTCTTCACAAGTTTCCTGGAACCACGGAGAGTTTATCATTGAAAAAGGCGATAGAAAAATCGATTGTATGATCGACATAAAAATCAATCGTGTCTTTCAAATATCTGACGGTTTATTCCTACATTGGTAAACTCTCAGTAATGCCAATGAGCCTGTGAAGAACAGGATTCGAAGATTTTGAACATCGGTGTACGTTTGATTTTTTTTTTATTTTTATTTTTTTGTGGCTGTATCCGAAGTAAGATATATTTATTTGACTTGCAAATATTATATATATATATATATATATATATATATATAACAAAAATATAATTTATTCAAAAATTATCACATTAATAAATTTTTGTAGTGATTTTATAACATAAATATGTTATAAAATCACTATAACAATTTAATAATTCTTCACACGCACGCACACACACACAGACACACACACACACCGCGCGTGCGCGCGCACACACACACACACACACACACACACACACACACACACACACACACACACACACACACACATATATATATATTTGATTGTACTTCTTCCGGAGATGGTAACTGGTGATGAAATGATTTTTAAGGAAATTTATTAATTATTAAAGTAATAAATTTCCTTAAAAATCATTTCATCACCAGTTACCATCTCCGGAAGAAGTACAATCAAAGTGTTGAAACATGAAAGCTTTCGTGTAGTGATTCAAAAATGTTTTGTTATATTCACTTATAATTAAAATATAATAACAATAATAATATATTGCCTTACTTTGTATTGAGCACTTGTTTTGAAGTAAATGCTACGAACTATGGATTTTTACTGCATTTGTTCTTTCTCTCATTTGCATATATATATATATATAAATTTATTACCTCTTTTCTGAAAGTTAAAAGATCAGAATTAAAATTAAACTTGTGAGTATGTCTTGATTACCCAATTACATGTCCGATCTATGGTAAATAAAATATATATGCTCAGAGGGTAGAGGTGGTTATCAAATGAATTAGAACATAGACAGGCCATCTAAGCATTTATTTATTTAGTGTAAATCACACACACACACACACACACACACACACACACACACACACACACACACACACACACACACACACATATATATATATATATGTATGTATATAATATTTAAGGTTTTCATGTAAGTTTGGAGAGTGCAATTATAACAATTTAGGAGATTTTTTTATCAACCACTGTCGTTCTTGCGATGGATCGTTCGCAATTTGGAGAGGGAGATAGACTAAATATACACAAAATCTATCTACTCCTTAATAAGACATTATATATATATATATATATATATATATATATATATATATATATATATATATTCAGTCGTATGGTTATGAGTTTTAAACCCGACTGAATATGTTAACACTATCATTTATATGGAGTGCTTTCAAATAAATATATATATATATATATATATATATATATATATATGAAGAAAAGACTAAATATATATATATATATATATATATATATATATATATATAAGATACGATTATGTATACGGAATAAATTCCAATAACCCAAAAATACCATATACATATATATATATATATATATATATATATATATATATATATATATATATATATATATATATATGAATAAAATGAACAAAAGAGAAACTAAGGTATAATTAAAATATAGAAAATAATATAGAAAAAAAAGTATAGAAAGAAAACATATATATATTTATTGTATATTTCTCGCTTACCTTTCTCTTACCTAACTTAGAATTATGGCACTTTGTGTCCTCTGTATGTTTTGACTGACCTTTCAATCACCTGTTGAATATTCAGGCACATTCTCAATTTTAAAATCCTTAATAAACCAATGATATTCTTGTTCTTTTATATAAACACGTGTAACAAAATACATCCTTACATTTGCCTTGATAAAGTCTCACAGTGAACGACATGCGTGGGCTATGAATAATTTTTCCTCTTGTCTTTTTATTCATTTTGTTCCTTCACAGATACGCTCAATCTGAAAATAATTTACACATATACATATCTTATTATTATAAACGTTATTTTAGTAAGTGCCCGAGTTTGAGTTGCTGTCCGTGTTTTTATTTTATTTTATTAAACAGTGAAATTAATAACCCCCTTATTTCCATCAAGGAAACAACTTTTTGAGGGAAAGTGTCTCTTTTTCAGTTCGGCTACTGAGACCTGCCTGACAGGGTAATGTTGTAATTACCTATTTAAGATAAGTATAATACTTTTTTTTCGTTGTGACTACTGCGAATCTCTATCTGCTCATTTTATACGAAAACCTTAATAGTCAAATATCTCCATAATGCCCTTCCATACTTTACGTAAGAACTTACTAGAAAATACATGTTTATATCACTCGATAAAAAGATGTTACAAATAACGTGAGCTATATCTGCAGTGGAATAAAAACGTCCTCCATGAATAAAATTCGTTGCAAAAATGGCGCGAAAGCGTTAATAATCTTAATTAAAAGTTAACCACTTGACATCACATGTCGCTATTTTACGTAAACGACAGACTAATTTCAAATCTTGACCTATTAATTCATCACACACACACACACGCACACACACACACACATACTTAGTTTTAAGTCTCCTCCATGAGGATAACCAACAGAGCTGTGGAAAGAACAGGGACTATTTATCCCCCACCTCCGCCCGAAGCACGGTTTGTTCATTCATTTCCTTCTAATATAAAACTTTTCATTTGTCATTTCACTTGTAGGAGAGGCAATAAAGCCACCAAGGCGCAAGTGGATTACTGAGTGTGAGAGCACACGAGAAAAAGAAAACATTATTAAGGTGTCACATGGGATACACGCATCTTTTAATACATGACTGATGAGGCAGAAGATTTTTCCCGCAACAGGTTGCCGTTCCTTTCTGTGGTAGACTGGTTGCCAACCAAGGCTAAATAACCCAGTCTGTTCTGCTATTTAACCCATAGCTGGAAGGAGAAGCGATGGATTCATAACTTTACCAAGTGTATTTGTACCTAAGTAAATATAACGAACTCGACTGAGATTCGAACTCGGCTCTCCGTTATTACAAGCCGATATCCATTACACCACAATGCCAATACATTATTTTTAACCCATAGCTGGAAGGAGAAGCGATGGATTCATAACTTTACCAAGTGTATTTGTACCTAAGTAAATATAACGAACTCGACTGAGATTCGAACTCGGCTCTCCGTGCTCCTATTACAAGCCGATATCCATTACACCACAATGCCAATACATTATTAAGGCGTTTAACCCATAGCTGGAGGGAGAAGCGATGGATTCATAACTTTACCAAGTGTATTTGTACCTAAGTAAATATAACGAACTCGACTGAGATTCGAACTCGGCTCTCCGTGTTCCTATTACAAGCCGATATCCATTACACCACAAACGCCAATACATTATTAAGGCGTTTAACCCATAGCTGGAGGGAGAAGCGATGGATTCATAACTTTACCAAGTGTATTTGTACCTATAAATATAACGAACTCGACTGAGATTCGAACTCGGCTCTCCGTGTTCCTATTACAAGCCGATATCCATTACACCACAATGCCAATACATTATTAAGGCGTTTAACCCATAGCTGGAGGGAGAAGCGATGGATTCATAACTTTATCAAGTGTATTTGTACCTAAGTAAATATAACGAACTCGACTGAGATTCGAACTCGGCTCTCCGTGTTCCTATTACAAGCCGATATCCATTACACCACAATGCCAATACATTATTAAGGCGTTTAACCCATAGCTGGAGGGAGAAGCGATGGATTCATAACTTTACCAAGTGTATTTGTACCTAAGTAAATATAACGAACTCGACTGAGATTCGAACTCGGCTCTCCGTGCTCCTATTACAAGCCGATATCCATTACACCACAACGCCAATACATTATTAAGGCGTTTAACCCATAGCTGGAGGAGAAGCGATGGATTCATAACTTTACCAAGTGTATTTGTACCTAAGTAAATATAACGAACTCGACTGAGATTCGAACTCTGCTCTCCGTGTTCCTATTACAAGCCGATATCCATTACACCACAACGCCAATACATTATTAAGGCGTTTAACCCATAGCTGGAGGGAGAAGCGATGGATTCATAACTTTACCAAGTGTATTTGTACCTAAGTAAATATAACGAACTCGACTAGATTCGAACTCGGCTCTCCGTGATTACAAGCCGATATCCATTACACCACAACGCCAATACATTATTAAGGCGTTTAACCCATAGCTGGAGGGAGAAGGATGGATTCATAACTTTACCAAGTGTATTTGTACCTATTAACTCGACCAACAACGTGTTCCTAATACATCCATTACACCACAACGCCAATACATTATTAAGGCGTTTAACCCATAGCTGGAGGGAGAAGCGATGGATTCATAACTTTACCAAGTGTATTTGTACCTCCGTGTTCTAAGTAAATATAACGAACTCGACTGAGATTCGAACTCGGCTCTCCGTGTTCCTATTACAAGCCGATATCCATTACACCACAACGCCAATACATTATTAAGGCGTTTAACCCATAGCTGGAGGGAGAAGCGATGGATTCATAACTTTACCAAGTGTATTTGTACCTAAGTAAATATAACGAACTCGACTGAGATTCGAACTCGGCTCTCCGTGTTCCTATTACAAGCCGATATCCATTACACCACAACGCCAATACATTATTAAGGCGTTTAACCCATAGCTGGAGGGAGAAGCGATGGATTCATAACTTTACCAAGTGTATTTGTACCTAAGTAAATATAACGAACTGACTGAGATTCGAACTCGGCTCTCCGTGCTCCTATTACAAGCCGATATCCATTACACCACAATGCCAATACATTATTAAGGCGTTTAACCCATAGCTGGAGGGAGAAGCGATGGATTCATAACTTTACCAAGTGTATTTGTACCTAAGTAAATATAACGAAACTCGACTGAGATTCGAACATTATTAAGGCGTTTAACCCCTGGAGGGGAGTAGCGTGCTCCTATTACAAGCGAACTCGATGAGATTCGAACTACACCACAATGCCAATACATTATTAAGGCGTTTAACCCATAGCTGAGGGAGAAGCGATGGATTCATAACTTTACCAAGTGTATTTGTACCTAAGTAAATATAACGAACTCGACTGAGATTCGAACTCGGCCTCCGTGCTCCTATTACAAGCCGATATCCATTACACCACAATGCCAATACATTATTAAGGCGTTTAACCCATAGCTGGAGGGAGAAGCGATGGATTCATAACTTTACCAAGTGTATTTGTACCTAAGTAAATAAATATAACGAACTACTGAGATTCGAACTCGGCTCTCCGTGCTCCTATTACAAGCCGATATCCATTACACCACAATGCCAATACATTATTAAGGCGTTTAACCCATAGCTGGAGGGAGAAGGATGGATTCATAACTTTACCAAGTGTATTTGTACCTAAGTAAATATATAACGAACTCGAAGATTTACGAACTCGGCTTCCGTGCTCCTATTACAAGCCGATATCCATTCCACCACAATGCCAATACATTATTAAGGCGTTTAACCCATAGCTGGAGGGAGAAGCGATGGATTCATAACTTTACCAAGTGTATTTGTACCTAAGTAAATATAACGAACTCGACTGAGATTCGAACTCGGCTCTCCGTGTCTCCTATTACAAGCCGATATCCATTACACCACAACGCCAATACATTATTAAGGCGTTTAACCCATAGCTGGAGGGAGAAGCGATGGATTCATAACTTACCAAGTGTATTTGTACCTAAGTAAATATAACGAACTCGACTGAGATTCGAACTCGGCTCTCCGTGTTCCTATTACAAGCCGATATCCATTACACCACAATGCCAATACATTATTAAGGCGTTTAACCCATAGCTGGAGGGAGAAGCGATGGATTCATAACTTTAACCAAGTGTATTTGTACCTTTAAATATAACGAACTCGACTGAGATTCGAACTCTGCTCTCCGTGTTCCTATTACAAGCCGATATCCATTACACCACAATGCCAATACATTATTAAGGCGTTTAACCCATAGCTGGAGGGAGAAGCGATGGATTCATAACTTTACCAAGTGTATTTGTACCTAAGTAAATATAACGAACTCGACTGAGATTCGAACTCTGCTCTCCGTGTTCCTATTACAAGCCGATATCCATTACACCACAATGCCAATACATTATTAAGGCGTTTAACCCATAGCTGGAGGGAGAAGCGATGGATTCATAACTTTACCAAGTGTATTTGTACCTAAGTAAATATAACGAACTCGACTGAGATTCGAACTCGGCTCTCCGTGTTCCTATTACAAGCCGATATCCATTACACCACAATGCCAATACATTATTAAGGCGTTTAACCCATAGCTGGAGGAGAAGCGATGGATTCATAACTTTACCAAGTGTATTTGTACCTAAGTAAATATAACGAACTCGACTGAGATTCGAACTCTGCTCTCCGTGTTCCTATTACAAGCCGATATCCATTACACCACAATGCCAATACATTATTAAGGCGTTTAACCCATAGCTGGAGGGAGAAGCGATGGATTCATAACTTTACCAAGTGTATTTGTACCTAAGGCAATATAACGAACTCGACTGAGATTCGAACTCGGCTCTCCGTGCTCCTATTACAAGCCGATATCCATTACACCACAACGCCAATACATTATTAAGGCGTTTAACCCATAGCTGGAGGGAGAAGCGATGGATTCATAACTTTACCAAGTGTATTTGTACCTAAGTAAATATAACGAACTCGACTGAGATTCGAACTCGGCTCTCCGTGTTCCTATTACAAGCCGATATCCATTACACCACAATGCCAATACATTATTAAGGCGTTTAACCCATAGCTGGAGGGAGAAGCGATGATTCATAACTTTACCAAGTGTATTTGTACCTAAGTAAATATAACGAACTCGACTGAGATTCGAACTCGGCTCTCCGTGTTCCTATTACAAGCCGATATCCATTACACCACAATGCCAATACATTATTAAGGCGTTTAACCCATAGCTGGAGGGAGAAGGATGGATTCATAACTTTACCAAGTGTATTTGTACCTAAGTAAATATAACGAACTCGACTGAGATTCGAACTCTGCCTCCGTGTTCCTATTACAAGCCGATATCCATTACACCACAATGCCAATACATTATTAAGGCGTTTAACCCATAGCTGGAGGGAGAAGATGGATTCATAACTTTTACCAAGTGTATTTGTACCTAAGTAAATATAACGAACTCGACTGAGATTCGAACTCGGCTCTCCGTGTTCCTATTACAAGCCGATATCCATTACACCACAATGCCAATACATTATTAAGGCGTTTAACCCATAGCTGGAGGGAGAAGCGATGATTCATAACTTTACCAAGTGTATTTGTACCTAAGTAAATATAACGAACTCGACTGAGATTCGAACTCTGCTCTCCGTGTTCCTATTACAAGCCGATATCCATTACACCACAATGCCAATACATTATTAAGGCGTTTAACCCATAGCTGGAGGGAGAAGCGATGGATTCATAACTTTACCAAGTGTATTTGTACCTAAAAATATAACGAACTCGACTGAGATTCGAACTCTGCTGGATTCTCCGTGTTCCTATTACAAGCCGATATCCATTACACCACAATGCCAATACATTATTAAGGCGTTTAACCCATAGCTGGAGGAGAAGCGATGGATTCATAACTTTACCAAGTGTATTTGTACCTAAGTAAATATAACGAACTGACTGAGATTCGAACTCTGCTCTCCGTGTTCCTATTACAAGCCGATATCCATTACACCACAATGCCAATACATTATTAAGGCGTTTAACCCATAGCTGGAGGGAGAAGGATGGATTCATAACTTTACCAAGTGTATTTGTACCTAAGTAAATATAACGAACTCGACTGAGATTCGAACTCGGCTCTCCGTGCTCCTATTACAAGCCGATATCCATTACACCACAATGCCAATACATTATTAAGGCGTTTAACCCATAGCTGGAGGGAGAAGCGATGGATTCATAACTTTACCAAGTGTATTTGTACCTAAGTAAATATAACGAACTCGACTGAGATTCGAACTCGGCCTCCGTGTTCCTATTACAAGCCGATATCCATTACACCACAATGCCAATACATTATTAAGGCGTTTAACCCATAGCTGGAGGGAGAAGCGATGGATTCATAACTTTACCAAGTGTATTTGTACCTAAGTAAATATAACGAACTCGACTGAGATTCGAACTCGGCTCTCCGTGCTCCTATTACAAGCCGATATCCATTACACCACAACGCCAATACATTATTAAGGCGTTTAACCCATAGCTGGAGGGAGAAGCGATGGATTCATAACTTTACCAAGTGTATTTGTACCTAAGTAAATATAACGAACTCGACTGAGATTCGAACTCGGCTCTCCGTGCCCTATTACAAGCCGATATCCATTACACCACAACGCCAATACATTATTAAGGCGTTTAACCCATAGCTGGAGGGAGAAGCGATGGATTCATAACTTTACCAAGTGTATTTGTACCTGGCAAATATAACGAACTCGACTGAGATTCGAACTATTACGATATCCATTACACCACAACGCCAATACATTATTAAGGCGTTTAACCCATAGCTGGAGGGGGAGAAGGATGGATCCATTTGTAAAATATAACGCCGAAGATACATTATTATTACAAGCCGATATCCATTACACCACAACGCCAATACATTATTAAGGCGTTTAACCCATAGCTGGAGGGAGAAGCGATGGATTCATAACTTTACCAAGTGTATTTGTACCTAAGTAAATATAACGAACTCGACTGAGATTCGAACTCGGCTCTCCGTGCTCCTATTACAAGCCGATATCCATTACACCACAATGCCAATACATTATTAAGGCGTTTAACCCATAGCTGGAGGGAGAAGCGATGGATTCATAACTTTACCAAGTGTATTTGTACCTAAGTAAATATAACGAACTCGACTGAGATTCGAACTCGGCTCTCCGTGCCCTATTACAAGCCGATATCCATTACACCACAATGCCAATACATTATTAATATGTTTAACCCATTGAGGGAGAAGGATGGATTTAACCCAAGTGTATTTGTACTGGAACTCGACTGAGAGAACTCGGCGATTACAAGCCGATATCCATAACCACAATTTATTAAGGCGTTTAACCCATAGCTGTATTTGTGTATTTGTACCTAAGTAAATATAACGAACTCGACTGAGATTCGAACTCGGCTCTCGTGCTCCTATTACAAGCCGATATCCATTACACCACAATGCCAATACATTATTAAGGCGTTTAACCCATAGCTGGAGGGAGAAGGATGGATTCATAACTTTACCAAGTGTATTTGTACCTAAGTAAATATAACGAACTCGACTGAGATTCGAACTCGGCTCTCCGTGCTCCTATTACAAGCCGATATCCATTACACCACAATGCCAATACATTATTAAGGCGTTTAACCCATAGCTGGAGGGAGAAGATGGATTCATAACTTTACCAAGTGTATTTGTACCTAAGTAAATATAACGAACTCGACTGAGATTCGAACTCGGCTCTCCGTGCTCCTATTACAAGCCGATATCCATTACACCACAATGCCAATACATTATTAAGGCGTTTAACCCATAGCTGGAGGGAGAAGGATGGATTCATAACTTTACCAAGTGTATTTGTACCTAAGTAAATATAACGAACTCGACTGAGATTCGAACTCGGCTCTCCGTGCTCCTATTACAAGCCGATATCCATTACACCACAATGCCAATACATTATTAAGGCGTTTAACCCATAGCTGGAGGGAGAAGCGATGGATTCATAACTTTACCAAGTGTATTTGTACCTAAGTAAATATAACGAACTCGACTGAGATTCGAACTCGGCTCTCCGTGCTCCTATTACAAGCCGATATCCATTACACCACAACGCCAATACATTATTAAGGCAAGAAAACAATAAAAGAAAAGGAATTAAGAAGACAGAAAATAACAACTGACGTTGCTTTTCAATTTCTGGAGGTCAAAGTTGACTGGGAAGCAAAAAGCCGGGAAAGAGTTCCACAAGCGAGAGAAGAAACTGTTAGCAAATAAATTATGATTACATTTAGACGTTTCAACTGGAAAATGATGAGACCTTGCCGCCAATCTAGTAATGCACTTAAATTCATAAAGTCTAGGTACAACCGAAAAA
Organism: Acanthosepion pharaonis; assembly: GCA_903632075.3. NCBI lineage: Eukaryota > Metazoa > Mollusca > Cephalopoda > Sepiida > Sepiidae > Acanthosepion > Acanthosepion pharaonis. The sequence continues at coordinate 965,986 of CAHIKZ030004816.1, read as the reverse complement.
AGTTTATCTGAACAATTACCATAAAACTATTTATAGAAAAGTCACAGGGAAGCTACGCTATGGCGGTGAGAAGTGTGGTGATAGCGAAATGCCAGGTCAGGACAAATAACATTGCAGATTCTTTTTTGTATTTTATCAAGAATCTCTAAATGCGTGGAAAAAGTACTAAGCCAGATTTAGCAGCAGAGCACTGACGAATAAATTGGTTTGAAACCAAGAACATTCATTAAGAAAACTAACCAATTTACATTGTCTTTTACATTTAATAATACGTTTTGATCTCCTCCGAGATCATCTTCAGGGGTAAATTGCTAAACAAATCGTAACTGTGATTATTGTGATTTTTGTAAACATGCGTGAACGCGCTTTTTTATAATTATTTTAAAATTAACCATGCTGTGGTATTTTTGTAAACAAGCGTTCACAATGTAAGGGAGGGGTAACCAGAAATGGTAAAAATACAAATATATTAAATGTTGATCAAATATATTTAAAGACACTGCTAATATACTCTTAATAAACTTTTCTTCTAATTCTTGTTTGCTTTTGATTTTTGAGAATTTCGAGGTTTTGTTTATCATTTTCCTAGTATAGTATATTGGTGTTATGAACAAGTGTTTCCTGTGTTGTGAAGAAGGACAGGAATGTGTCTTTAAAAGTTGTGGGATAAAACTTGTATCCGATATATGGAGTGTAAGACGTCTTGCTAATCTTGTAGTCGTCAAGCCAACATTACTCAACTTTCATACAAATACCCTGTGGGTAGATGAGAATCTATCTTTTCTCCCAGCAGCTATAGGTTAAACTAGCTGAGCAAAATGTAGGTCGTTGGTAACGAGTATAGAAGGAGGACAATTCTGAATTCAAAATCGTATGTTGGGAAAGGTATAAATCCATCTATTTTCTCCTCATCTATGGGTTAAATATCAGGACAGACTTGGTTCTACAGCATTGGTTGGCAACTAGTCGACCAGACAAAAAAAAAACGGTAACCTAAAGGGGGAAATTTTTCTGCGTAGTCAGTCATGAATCGAAAGAGACATAGTTGCCCAAGTGCGTATCAAATCCATGACTTAACACACTGACTGATGTTGCTCTGCTGGGGCACATACTTAAACTGTAACTAAGGTTTGCTCAGTATAATTGCAATATAAACCTGTCTGGTTCTGTGGGTGTTTGAAAAATACAACTGGGCCTGAGTAAATAGACATGGAATCGAGCAACTATACTAAAGCCACGCTGAAGATGAGGTAGCGAACGTTCAAGTCGAAACAACACTAATAATGATGACTTTTGACATTATCAGTCATTATCAAGAAATTTTGACATTATGGGAGACCAGAATTTCTGTTTCTTGTCTATATACGGGCAATTATATATATATATATATATATATATATATATATATATATATATATATATTGAACAATAAAAAAATATTAAAACATTAAAATCTTCTGACACACTGGGTTGTAGATTAATATTCTTTCGTTTTTTATTATTATTTCATTGAGATTCCTCGACTAGTTTCGTCCAAAATGGCCATCATCGGGAGAAATATTTCTGCTTGCTGGTAGCAGTAAACTACAGAAATGAATGTCTTGATGGAGAAAATGAACTTTTGTCTGTAGTTTTCATTTGTTTTTTTTTGTTTTTTTATCTTTTTAACATGAATCTTTTAACATTCCTTGTGTTGGTCAAACAGTCTCTTTTAAGTTGTTATTTGATATAAGCATTATGGATTTAAAATATATAAAAAAAATAACATATGCATAAATGCGCTTAAATAGACATAAAATGTTATTTCTACAATATTCTTCACCCTTAACCAACACTGTCTGTCTCCCTGTTCTCCTCTCTCTCTCTTTCCACACACACACACACACACACACACACACACATATATATATATATATATATATATATATATATATATATATATATAATATCGTGAAGATTACGTTGGTATATAATCTAAGTGCATCCTAGTAATATTGTTTTATTGTTTATTAATTATATTAAGATAGATCGTCTATCATCTTTTATCACATATATAATAAAAGCCCGATGTACATGAAAGTCGCATATATATTAAATTATTCCATATATATATATATATATATATATATATATATATATATATATATATTACATTACATAATATATATTACATTATATATATATATATATAAATTATATATATTATAAATTATATATATATAAATTATATATTACATTATATATATATATATATATATATATATATATATATATAAATTATATATATATATATATAAATTTATCAAATCCTCCAATTAATTACTAATTGTCTTTATCATAGCTTGAACCTGCTGATGAGTCCCAAATATACGAAACGGCCGTCCAGTGCTTTCTGCATTCTGTAGAGGTTTCTATCAGACTCGATGAATTAATTAAATTTATCAAATCCTCCAATTAATTACTAATTGCTTGAACCGGCTTCTAATGCTACAGAAGGTAGCGGCTTGGTGATAGTAGTCGTGGCTCCAGTGGGGAACAGTCCTATGGTAATAGCGAATCTCAGTCGAATTCCGCCACGGAATATGTGAGCGAGCGGCGCTTTGTTGAGTCTGATTTGGAATCTCTTCGTCACCGAGGCCCAGTTGGTATAATGTCAGCTTAACAACCTAACTGTCCGGGTTTCAATTCTCGGTAGTGGATGCGCACTGCTGATGAGTCCCAAATATAGGACGAAACGGCCGTCCAGTGCATTCTGTAGAGGTTTCTATCAGACTCGATGAATTAATTAAATATATATATACATAATTATTTAAAAGATGCAAAGGCAATTAACATTGTTTATTTATTAAAATTATTCTTGTTAAAAAAAATTATTCTTGTTAAAAAAAATCCCACATATAAAACGGTGAAAAATATATATATATATATATATATATATATATATATATATATATATATATATATATAATAAAAGTCACTATGCAATAAGCATATTTGTCACATACACGCACACACACATATATATATATATTAAGACATGCATTTTGGTGTCATTTTGAAGGATGAGAGAAAGTCGCCGTGTTGATACATATTTCAATTATTTCCAAGTACTTTCGACATATCAGTGTAATCATCAGGTTATTGTTTATTACAAAATAAATATTGTAGTATTCATTACTGTCAGAGACAAATTGTTGTGTCATCTGAAAATTAAATTCCTTGCAAATGGGATGAGGAACGATGCGCCAGTGCGTGACCGTTGAAGCCGTTTCAAGGGAGGCAACTAAGGGTGGTTTGGATAGTTCTTTTACGAATTGAATAATAAATAGTAGTAATGATGATGACATGGAAATGTCGTAAGTACGTGGAAATAAAAGAAATATATATCTAGACGGCGATTTTCTCTCGTCCTTCAATAAGGACACCAAAAAGTTTATCCGTGAGTATGAAAGGATGTTATCGAAAATAAGTAGACAGAACATGTCTAAACTATACAACAAAACATGTCTTAGTGAAAACATGCTGCCGAAATATACGCATATATATATGTTTGTGTGCGCGCGCACGTGTGTGTGTGTGTGTGTGTGTGTGTGTGTGTGTGTGTGTGTGTGTGTGTGTGTGAATATATATCGCACATTGAATGCTGGTGTTAATAAAATAGTGATCAATGTAATATAACAAAGCTATTAATTATATATTAATAAGTATACATATTATTCCTCATTGGAAGCAAGACTCGTAGTTTCCTGCTCAACGCAATTTTCAGGTGCTAAGTAGAAACTGACGATATTCAGTCACCCCCCCCCCACGAGGGTGTCATGTGGCACAAGGCCTTTTTAACGTGGGCATTCCCGAGCCATTAGGCTCGGCCAAAAAAATAGCCCATTTGAACCCGTATAAACGGGTTCTGGGCCGGTTTTACCTCCCCGAAGAAACTGACCGTTACATCATTTAAATTTTAATAAAATAACTGGTTAACGCAATACTGGCGCTGACCTTACATTATGCGGGGATAACACCTTTTTATTTATTAAACTAAACGGACCTAAATCTAAAAAGAAAAAAATAGTCGTTTTTAATTTTTTTATAATAGATGATAAATCTTAGGTATTTGTCAAGATCAATAATTTTTATATTCCGATGTATTATAAATTTAATAAGCGTTTCGTCTTGTTTATATAATTAGGATGCAGTTAGTTACAGTCAAACAATTTAATGAAACCTTTATTTTTGTTTAGATTAAGTTATTTTTTCCTTAAATTTCTTTAATGCTAATCTTATTTCTTCATCAATAATATGAGTTAGGAAATTATTGTTGACGTATTTGTTTAATATTGCTCTTTACTGGAAAACGAAATCATTTGATATTTTGATCTATATGCGTGGGGATTGTACTAATTTTGACAAGTCCCTCTACGAGAGAGTGTGGTTATATGTGGGCCAATGTGAGAATTTAATGTTGTTTGTGAAACCAACTTGATATAAACAAAAGTAAAGATTCAGTTGTATTATGTTTATGATTATGATTATAATCCAAGTGGATCTTATTAATAGAAAATATTAAAACTGATCCGCAAAAAGAGCTCAATGTATTTATTATAACAGAGCCAATAAATAGTATTAAAAAACAAAATCCAAAATTACCTCATATGGGGGATGGATGTATTTTAACCCCTGTTGAAAGAAAATAGCGGAGTCTTCGTCGGTTGAAATAGGTCTATCCCCCCATATGAAGTAATTTGGGATTTTGTTATGTAATATATATATATATATATAAGACAATAGGAAAACTGTAATAGTTGCCGACGCGTTTCCTCCGATGTGGACTTTCACAAGCCTAAACGAAATGAATTTATTAAACAAAGTAACTAATAATAAATAACAAAAAATGTCCTTAGCAACTGGAAGAATTTAGAGAATACTATTTTCATACTGTTAACTGAAATTACGTCAATTACTGTCACGTGTGGAGATATTGTTTTTATTGCTATGTTGATTTTCTTTTGATTTCTTGATACTGTTCTGTACGTGACAGTAAGTGATCTGCATTTAATCTTTAACCCATTACACACACACACACACACACACACACACACACACACACACACACACACACACACATATATATATATATATATATATATATATATATATATATATATATATATATATATTTTTCAAATGAATTTATTTTAATGGATAAATTGTCGTCTAAATTACGCAAAAAATATACTCGATCATGGGGTCGTTGCCTACATCAAGGACGGGTTGCTGCACGACCGACTATAATTTTTTGCGTAATTTAGACGACAAATTATCAATCGCACCATTTATAATAACGTTTGAATTAATAAAAAAAAATTCGGATTAAAGTAAATACATAAAAAACGAGGACCCTGATGTCGCGTATATGTGCTTATCTATAGTGACAGACTATTTATTTGTTTATTCGTATTTGCCATAGGATGAAGGGTCGGTAATCTTCGATCGAATATCATAGAGGATTGACAACATCCTCACCAAAAACCGATGAAGTAGTTAGATATTGCTGAGACTTCTCCGTCGCATAGGAACTAACCCCGATTATTGAAGAACCCACCCGAGTCCCAGATGAGACAGGGCTGCAGGTGACTTACTCGATCTGCTCTGACAGATGTTCAGTAGAAGTTTTAACCTCCATTGGTACGTCAGATTATTTCCTAGTCAGTGTCCAGATTGAACCCAAACCTATGACATCTCCTGATTTACCGTTCCATATGCGGAGGCAGACTGTAACAGCTTTCGGTCCTATATGAGGGAAGCTCCTCTCCCAACCTTCTTCAAACACGCTACTCCAAAAACTGCTGCTCTAATCTCGAAATAGTTCCTTTCTGGATTCCACCAAAAGCCAAACAGCTATCACTGATTCACCCCTGAATGTACTGCAGCTATAGCCCAGCGGAACCACTACTTCAAAATCTATCGCAAGGAGAGGTGTAGTCAGGCCCTTACTACTTTCAGAACCGCTCGCAATCGCTACAAAAGAATCCTGGAAAACGCAAAGTGAAACTACGCCCGATTTGTCCAGGCCAAGGCTGAAAAATGGATCTCGCGATTTCTGGAAGATCACCAAGCAAATTATGAACAGAGGCAAAGCGGTTGTGACCCCTATTATAAACGGCTTCAAATTCATGTCTTCCTCGGCAGACAAGGCGAAACTCTTCGCCTTAATCTTTGCCTCAAACTTAACGTTAGATGATAAAAGTCACCCCTCCCTAACCCTCCCACGTTCCACTGACCAAAATCTCAGTAATATACTCATTTCAGCAAGAGAAGTCTTATCAAAATCCTCGACCCCCAAAAAGGCCACATAAAATTCAAGTAGATCAATCCAGAATTATCCTCGATTCTAGTAAAGTTATATAACTGCTGTTTGAAGGAGAAATCTTTCTGTTCTAACCTAGAAAAGGTTACTGAATAAGAATAACCAAAACAAAGGTTGGAAATGGAACGCTAATCTTTATAACATTAGCAACATACAAGTTTCGCCAGCGGCGTGTAGTAAGTAGCCCACTGCTAGTAGTGAATCCCCGCAGACATTATCTTCCAAAGTATTTATGAGAATGACATACCTATTATAGTCTATAGGTATGGTATAACACTTTCCGAAGTATGTGAAAGATTCCAGGCGTATGTACGGTATTCAAGAACCAATCAACAGTAGCAGTGAAAAATTCTTATAGTTTACGAGTCATTTTGCAAATAAGTTTTTCATTCAGCTTTACAGTCAGTTTCTATCACACACGCAAATAATTTAGTATACTCATATTTTATGCATATTCATGGTCTAGTGGTTAGAACAATAGCGTCCCGATTATGAGCCCCGGATTCACACCGTGGTTGATTTGCATGTCACACTTTCTGTCGTCTGTGAATGTATGTGAGCTACATTTCTCTAGCTATTTGATTTTAACGTCCCAAATACGTAATTCATATCTCGGGTTGTCTCTTTTACTGACAACAATACATTTTTTTCACAGTTAACACTTCTTTCTTTTTGCTTTTCTTTACGACATTGTATCCTAATTCTTTCAGTCTTCCTTCTCTTTGTGTCGTCATCATAACGTCATTTGTGCAACATGGACTGTTAATATTATACTCAGGTGAGCTAAGTTTATTTGAAAAGTAGTGGCAAATTTAGAAAATCAGAATTCAAATTTTAATATCGCTGGGATTTCAGAAGTAGACCAACCAAGCAACAGTATCCTATATCCATATGTAGATAATAATAATAATAATAATAATGATAATAATAATAATTATTATTATTATTATTACTAATAATAATTATTATTATTAATAATAATAATTATTATTATTAGTAGTAGTAGTAATAATAATAATAATAATAATAATAAGCAACTTCTACGGGAAGGAAACTGAAAGAAACTGGTATGAACACCACCCAGACCCGGTTACGGAGATAGGACTTGTTACAATTCTATGGGACTACACAATACACACTGACAGAACAATCAAGGCCAACCGGCCAGATATTGTTATTAAAGACCACAAACAAAAAAGTGCCTCCTTATTGATATGGCAGTCCCTGCTGACTGCAATGTATCTTTGAAGATATTCAAAAAGCTGTCAAAATACAAGGACCTTGAAATAGAAATCTCGAAAATGTGGCACATGGGAACATCAACAATCCCTGTTGTAGTTGGAGCCCTAGGACTGGTTAGAAAAGATTGCAGTAGACTAATTGAAGGGATTCCTGGAAGTCCATGCCTCAAGGAGATACAAAAAATTGTTCTGACAAGTACACTTTACGAAGGACTTTATCTATGTAATTTCTTCTTTTTTTTTTTTTTTTTTTGTCAGTGGAAAGTGTCATGCTGTCTGCTGCCATTTCTAACCTTAGGTCCCTGGGCGGGACCAGGAAAGAAATGTGTAAACACCAGAAATCAAAGAAAATAATAATAATAATAATAATAATAATAATAATAATAAGAAGAAGAAGAAGAAGAAGAAGAAGAAGGAGGAGGAGGAGGAGGAGGAGAAGAAGAATAAGAATAATAACAAGAAGATTAATAATAATAATAATAATAACAATAATAATAGAAGAAGATTGAGAATAATAATAAGATTATTAATAATAATAATAATAAGAAGAAGATGATTGATGATGATGATGATGATGATCCTGGACTGGAAATTATTGGTTTAAACCCATAAATATAAACTGGCTCAGTGTTGTCACTAGAATTTACAGCTGTGTTAAATATATAGGGATATGTCCGATTTAACTTAATTTGAAGTTGAGCTTTTTTTAATTTGAAGTTCAACTTTTTTAGTTGAAAGTAAAAATATTTAGACTTCAAAATGTACACATGTGTCACTTTCCTGCATGTTAAAGTCAGCCGTGTCGATGGAAGGCAAAAAGGACAATAATACCAAATAGTAGAAGCAGTTGTCATCATCAATGTTGTTTAGAAAGCAGCGCTGAACAATGGTCTAAAATTCGCTAGCACTGTTAAGCGAGTCGCACACTTCGTCGCCATAAATTGGAGGCTGATCGAGAGATACTTAAAGATGAGGCTGACGAGGAAGTAGAAACTTAAACAAGTACTGAAAGAAGCCAAGATTTTCAAATCAAACATCACAAGAGAAGTGAAAACGATATCGCCATGCTACCAACAATGAAGATCATCGCAACGGTTTTGATGTTAGAACACTCATAAAAAAAAGGTTATTTTATTATGTAATATTAGCTACATTATGGTAAAGAAGGACCCGAATTCGTGATCCGTGCGAAAGTTGTTATATCCTGAGCAAGAACAAGGATTTATTCACGATGAACGACCATGCTTTGATTTGGTTGTTTTTGTTCAGCAACACATCAAAACATATATGGGTTATTTAATGCCATAATCTAAATTTGTGGATTCAAACTTTATAATTAATTTAACAGCATGACAAGCTTTCATGATTAAATTATAATTAATTAGCTGATGATTTTTCTTTCCAAATATTGCAAGAATCAAACTTATTGCAAGAAATGATATTAATCATACCTATTTGTATTTTTATTTTATTTTGATAATGTGTGGCATGTATTCAATTTCACTATAAAATGTATTGTTGGTAATTTTGATATATTTGTTTATGCCAAAGTGTGGCCCGGCTATTTCGTGATTTGCTGAATACCACTCTTTGCTCTGTCTCCCCGGCGAACACGCTTTGCAAAAGTCCTGCGCCCTCACATTGTTTCAGTATCTGTAGAAATATTGGTGAAAACCTGTTATGTCAGGCTTGACCCCTTTTTGCCCTGGCTATGCTTGACTCCTCTCTGTTCAGGGTATGCTTGACTCCTTTCTATCCTCGCTATGCTTGAATCCTGTTTGTCCTGGCTATGCTTGACTCCTCTCTGTCCTGGCTATGCTTAACTTCTTTCTGTCCAGGCTATGTTTGACACCTTTTTGTCCTGGCGATGCTTGACTCCTTTCTGTCCCGGCTATGCTTGATTCCATTCTGTCCTGGCTATGCTTGACTCCTTTCTGTCCTGGCTATGTTTGACTCCTTTCTGTCCTGGCTATGCTTGAATCCTCTCTGTCCTGGCTATGCTTGACTCCTCTCTGACCTGGCTATGCTTGACTCCTGTTTGTCCTGGCTAGGCTTGATTCCTTTCTGTTCTGGCTATGCTTGACTCCTCTCTGACCTGGCTATGTTTGACTCATTTCTGTCCTGGCTATGCTTGACTCCTTTCTATTCTGACTATGTTTGACTCCTTTCTGTTCTGGCTATGCTTGACTCCTGTCTGTCCTGGCTATGTTTGACTCCTTTCTGTCCTGACTATGCTTGACTCCTGTCAGACCTGGCTAATCTTCATTCCTTTCTGGCCTGTCTATGTTTGACTTCTTTCTGTCCTGACTATGCTTGACTCCTGTCAAACCTGGCTATGGTTGACTCCTGTTTGTCCTTTCTATGTTTGACTCCTGTCTGTACTGGCCATGCTTGACTCCTTTCTGTCCTGGCTATGCTTGACTCTTGTCTGTCCTGGCTATGCTTGATTCCTGTCCGTCCTGGCTATGCTTGACTCCTGTCTGTCCTGGCTATGTTTGACTCCTTTCTGTCCTGACTATGCTTGACTCCTCTCTGTCCTGGCTATGCTTGACTCCTCTCTGTCTTGGCTATGCTTGACTCCTCTCTGTCCTGGCTATGCTAGATTCCTTTCTGTCCTGGATATGCTTGACTCCTACCTGTCCTGACTATGCTTGACTCTTGTCTGTCCTACCTATGCTTGACTCGTTTCTGTCCTGGCTATGCTTGACTCCTGTCTGTCCTGGCTATGCTTGACTCCTGTCTGTCCTGGCTATGTTTGACTCCTCTCTGTCCTGTCTATGCTTGACTCCTTTCTGTCCTGGCTATGCTTGACTCCTGTCTCTCCTGGCTATGTTTGACTCTTTTCTGTCCTGACTATGCTTGACTCCTGTCAAACCTGGGTATGCTTGATTCCTTTCTGTCCTGTCTATGTTTGACTCCTTTCTGTCCTGACTATGCTTGACTCCTTTCTGTCCTGACTATGCTTGACTCATGTCTGTCCTGGCTATGCTTGACTCCTTTCTGTCTTGGCTATGTTTGACTCCTTTCTGTCCTGACTATGCTTGACTCCTGTCTGTCCTGACTATGCTTGACTCCTGTCTGACCTGGCTATGCTTGATTCCTTTCTGTCCTGGCTATGCTTGACTCCTGTCTGACCTGGTTATACTTGAATCCTTTCTGTCCTGGCTATGCTTGCCTTCTGTTTGTTTTGGCTATGTCTGACTCCGTTCTGTCCTGGCTATGTTTGTCTCCTTTGTGTCCTGGCAATGCTTGCCTCGTTTCTGTCCTGGTTATGCTTGACTCCTATCTGTCCTAGCTATGCTTGATTCTTTTCTGCCCTAGCTATGCTTGACGCCTTTCTGTCCTGGCTATGCTTGACTCCTCTCTGACCTGGCTATGCTTGACTCCTGTTTGTCCTGGCTAGGCTTGATTCCTTTCTGTTCTGGCTATGCTTGACTCCTCTCTGACCTGGCTATGTTTGACTCATTTCTGTCCTGGCTATGCTTGACTCCTTTCTATTCTGACTATGTTTGACTCCTTTCTGTTCTGGCTATGCTTGACTCCTTTCTGTCCTGGCTATGTTTGACTCCTTTCTGTCCTGGCTATGCTTGACTCCTCTCTGTCTTGGCTATGCTTGACTCCTCTCTGTCCTGGCTATGCTTGACTCCTTTCTGTCCTGGCTATGCTTGACTCCTCTCTCTTGTCTATGCTCGTGAAAAACTAAAGTCACCGGTGTCGCCATTAAACTTAATTAACTTCAACACCACCCATTAAAAAGTGTAAAAATAACATCTTTTATTTACGGTGCTATGATTAAGATCATTAATATATAAACGAAAGGGATTTCACTACAAAAATGGCAATTTTTTCAGTATCTGTCTATATTTCTGAAATGAGGTATTATGTACACTATGTACATTGTTCGGACTATCGTCCTCATCTTTGTTGCTATATTTATCACAACATTTCGGTCATTGTAACGTCCGGTCTTCTTCAGGTGGTTGGAATGTCGAACTGAACCCTTTATTTCGCTTGCTGGAACAGACTGTTCTAGTTCCACGTTTCATATCTAATGGATGTCAGTTATCAGTTATCTCCTGTTAATTCCCCTCTCCAAGTTCTCCACTGCGTTAACCAGGTATTGAACTCATACTCTCAAGAACACATAGTACTGTGGGTAAAGGCATTAGTTAGATCCAGTGACAGGACCCAAAGAGTGTGATTTCAATACCTTGTTCCTCCGACAGAAATTGAACCTGTATCCTATAAGGAACCGTCATATAGCCTAATTGTCGGACTTTGTCCATTTCATAATATGTGACGTTATTTGTTTACATTTGGATAAGCATCGAGCAGATATGAATGTACGAGAGAAAATCATGGAGAATTGTAGTTTAAAAACAGTAAAATCGACCTTGTTAACCGAAACGCTCCTCTGTGGTTCAATCGGTTAAAGCACGTTAGGCTATATCACGGTTCTGTATAGGATACAGGTTCGATTCCTGTCGGAGGACGCATATTTTCTATGAAAATTTCTCGGAGATTCAGTCCGGTAAATATTATTAATACTGTTTATTATAAACAGAGCATTTACTTAAATATTTGTATCTATAAAAAGAACGTATAAACATTAAAAAAATGTCTTAAAAAATAATTGTCGGATAACGTCCATTTCATATAATCATAAACATTTAGTTTATGATTATATAAAGAAAAATCACTCCTCGAACTGGATTTAACAGTACTCACGATATACCGAAATGTGTGAGAGGTTAAAACATATTTCTACAGTAATTTCTTATGTAATATACAATTCAATATAAAATTTATTCATAAATGAATAAGTACTGAAAGTTTAATTTTAATCAGATGCTTACCTGACTAAATAAAAAAAAAACCTGCTGGTAACATTTTATTGCTTTCATTATCAAAACTGTGCACGAATTTTAGTGGTACTCCGTAAATACAAATATTTGATATATAAATATAACTATGTTTATTAATAGAGGTGCCTGCGTTAGAACGGTGATTCACAAAACGGTGCTAGAGTGTCGAGTTCAGTCCTCGCTGCTTGCGTAATTAATTGATACATGACATATTACGCTAATATTAGTAAATATCTATTTTTGCGGACATAAAATGTCCCCAGACGACATTCACAGCTGTCAGAAATGTTTACGCGACGAAGCCATGTGCGACTATTAAAACATTGAATGACTAAATAAATCTTCCTTCATCATTCAATAGTTTACACGCATATATAGAGAACATTTGGACAGTTTTTACACACTTTATGTTCCGTACAAAGGCAAGAAAAATTGAATAAAAAGTTTAATCCCGGAAGCTTGTCAGCCGTCTTAAATAAAACGTGTATGGAAGTAGGGTTTCCTACCCAAATATACAATCATATATATCTCTATCTATAAAAGGCAGGATGTGTGTGTGTGTGTGTGTGTGTAACAATTTTCGACGGATTTGCACCAAAATTTACACGCGCATGCTCCAAGTTAGTGGGAAGGCCATGACCGACATTGCATTTCCCAACTCCCATCGATAGTGGAAATAATCGATTTTTTCATGCTTCTACGGCAGTTTTCATGTAGTTTGCGGGCATTGGCCAACGTGAGAGCAAATAATCGGCTGCAACAAATAGGCAGGAAGATTCTAATGGCCAGTGTGAGAGAGCCAACAGCTGACTGACACGAATGTTAACTAGCATGCTAGCGTGCAAAAAATATCGATAGCTGCATTCGTCACAAGTGGGGAAAATTTAAACTTGCATGTCACTTTACTCCAATTGGCTCATTCGCTTGCTTAAACTCAACGTTGATTCTGATTCCGCAGAACTGGGTTGGGTGTGAAAAAGTATTTGTTGTTAACATTCTTTTTTCATTCGGTTTTTCCAGTTACGAGTCCTTTTTTAAAGCTGATCGTTTTGTGTTCATTTTGTTTAGTTCTTTTTTCGTAACAGTTTTAATGATTAGTATAGAGCCTCGAAAAAATTCGCAGTGTGAGATAGGCAAGAAGTAAGGCATGTAGCAACATCATCACGGCAAAGGGCACTCCTTTAAAGGCAAGGAAGGGCAAAAATATTTTAAGTCAAGTGATAGCGATTGCTGTATGAGTCGTACGATTTTTGAATCAAGCACGGGCAACGCCGGATCATGCTGCTAGTATATATATATATATATATATATATATATATATATATATATATATATATACGTGTGTGTGTGTGTGTGTGTGTGTGTGTGTGTGTGTGTGTGTGTGTGTGAATAAATATAATTTTAAGGTAAGGTATATTTATGGAATAAAGTGCTCAGTATTAGGAATAGAGTGGATGTAAATATAAAAGTGAACATTGAAGACGACACTCAGAGTCGACAGACTGTTTAAAGCTTAAAGCAATATTGCATTTAGCTTGAAACAGTCTGTCGCCTCTGAGTGTTGACTTCAATGTTCACCTATATATATATATATATATATATATATATATATAGTGAACATAGAAGTCAACATAGGGCGACAGTCTGTTTCATGCTATATGCAAGGACGATTGCATATAGCATGAAACAGACTGTCGCCTCTAAGTGTTGACTTCTATATTCACTTTTATACTTACACGCTCTATCTCTGATATTGAGCACTTTATCCCATAAATATAGCACATCTTAAGACTATATTTCTTCATATATATTCAGGAGCGTCTGATTAGCAAGTTGGATTTCTACTGCTTTTAAAGTACAATTTTCCATGATTTCCCTCGAACAATTTTATCCACTCGAAGCGTATCTAAACGTAAACAAATGACGTTACACACTACGAAATTTAAAAGCAGTAAAATCGACATCGATAACCAGATGCTCCTCTGTAGATAACTGTCATAGTACATCAGGGTAGATGATGGTTCCGTATAGGATGCAGGTTCGATTTCTGTCAGAGGACACATATTTTGTATGAAAATTTCTCGGACGTTCAGGCCGGTAAATGTTGTTAATACTGTTTATTATAAACAGAGCATTTACTTAATATTTGTGTCTATATAAATAACTTATAACAATAAAATATCTTAAAATAATTTTCAGACTTTGTCCATTTCATATATATATATATATATATATATATATATATATATATATATATATCAAGTATGTGATGCAGTTCAATTTACATTACATGAATCATTCATACAAAAAACAGATATAGAAGTTAATGATTTAAATGGGGAGAATACATCTTCGCAAACAAATTTAATAAAGTACATTAACCCCGAACATGTGAATGTTATGATCCCTGTTTATAAATTCCAGTTGCATAAGGTCTTATTTTTTAGTTTTTTACAAGCTTTCATCTGTTCCTACAGACATCATCAGGTATGTAAATAGATTTGTTTTTGTTTTTTCTTCTCGGTAATAACAAGACAACGAAAATATAGATGTAATCCGAAAAATGTTTTTAGAAATGTGTTTTTGTTAATTGTAAGAAATATTTTTTGGAGCGTGCGGTCGCAACGCTGAGGTTGAATTTTTAAATTTCAAGATTTTTTTTGTACTAATATGGTAATGGGAGAATTCCTTTGTACTGGTAGGTTTTTCAGTCAATGTGGCATGAACTAAATTGTTCAATAAATACAAGAATGTCACAGTTATTATCCAAAAGTTGCACGTTGGATCAGTTATTTTAATATCAAGTATGTGGTGCAATTCAATTTACATTACATAAAACATTTATATCATTAACTTCTATATCTGTTTTTGTATGAATGATTCATGTAATATATATATATATATATATATATATATATATATATATATATATATATATATATATATATATTGCATATTTTGGGCAGCAATCCCTCTTCTATACAAGTTACAGTAAACACGACTGAAAAAATGCTTCGATTAAGCTTTTTTAAAAAATTTTTACTTGGGTTCGTATAAGTATTTTCTTGACTGGAGATTTGTGGATTTGTACTGATGGGGATGTTTAAAAATTGCTTTGTTTACGCTAGGATACGAAATTGATTAGATACGAACATTTCAAGATACTATGACGAGTAGGATTTTGCTTAAAGAGACTATTCAGCCTTGCTTAAGAATGTTCTTCGTAGCTGAGTCAGTTAAAGCACGTCGGATCTAACGACGGTTCCCTCCACCCAGGGGCGGGGGAGACGCAGGTCCGAATCTTGCCGGAGAGTGCATGTTTTTATTTAATAAGATTTCTCGAATATTCAGGCTGGTAGATGATAATAAATAAATATAATGTTTAATAAATAATCGAAGCGTCTACTCGAATATGAGTATCCACTAAAAATAACGTATAAAGTGATACAACAGGAATATAAAGACTTAGGGTTAGGGTTAAAAAAAAATGTAAATTCATGGACAAAACACGTGAGCAACAAGAAAGTTGTAAAGAAAATATGAATTAGAAAGACACACGTACTTAAAAAGTTTTTTTAAAAAGACAGTTGAAATTATAAGGACAGGCGACTTGGAAAATTAAACACTCTTACCATATATTGCGGGAAGAGGAAACGAAACAGCGAACAACTTTACCTGGTGGTTTTGTGCGAACGGATAGCAAAGCCAGGACAAGGAGTGATAGTAAAATGTGAAACGTTGCTTAGAGCGACAAGGGACAGGAAGATGTGGACAAACATTATCGCCTTAATCCTAAAGGAACATAGCACATACATGATGATGAAATCTATAATAAAAATTAAAAATTATTCATGTTCAAGGCCCCAAAATTATGGTAAGCATCTATTTATTCATAATTTGCTGAATTTTTAGAGACATTTACAAAATGGCGTTTCTGCCATATGTGTATCTGATTGGGTCAGCGGATGTGTCTCTGTACGCGCATGCGTACTTCCTGTTTTTGTTTTATTACCATATTTTTGTCTTTTACACATTATCGTAGCTTCGTATTTGATACTTGCGATCTTATAAGTTAGACGCTTGAAATGAATCCAGTTTTTTTTATGTTTGATTTTTTCTGATGAACCTGTTTTTTTTTTATTATTTCTTTTCTGATGAACTTGTTTTTTCCATTTTTATTTTTCTGTCTTTTATTTTCTATTTTTTCTTTGCTGTTTTCTTTGTTTTGTATTTCACTCTTTTTTTTCTCTTAGTTTTTTTTTATTGCGCAGATCTTTTCTTTTTTTGAGATTGTTTTTCTTGCTTTATTTATTTATTTCGCAATTTTGTTTTTATTTGTTTCGTCTTAGGATTTCTCTCTTTTTTACTCTTAGTTTCGTATTATGTATTTTTTCTTTTTTGCGGTTCACTATTCTTTTTTTTTCTTTTTTTTTTGAACATTTTTGTCTTTCTCTACTTAATTGTTGCCATTTTCTTTTCCATTAGTCTCTTCTTTATTTCGTTCTTTCAATGCATTTTATTATATTCTTTTTTTTCTTTCTTTTCCCTCTTTCCTTCGTTTTACTTTCAGTTTTTTTTATTGTATTTCTGTTTCTTATCGCAATTTTTCCTCCTTATTTCTTTCTTTCTTTCTTTCTTTCTTTCTCGATTCCCTTTTCATTTGTTTCTTTCTTTTCTTTTGCTCAAGACCCTCTTTTTCGTCTTACTTTCTTATATTTTTTCTTTTTGTCTTTCTTTTGATCATTATTTCACTTTCTCTTCTTTTCTTTTATGATCTTCTTTATTTCACTCTATCATTGCATTCTCTGAATATCGTTTTTCGTTCTGTTGTCTTTTTCTCTTTTTTTAAGATTTTTGTTGTTGTACATCTTTTTTCTTTTTCTTTTTTTTTAAAGAAAGTAAAAAAGAAAACAGAAAGAAAGAAACTTCGTTATTTTCTACTTTCTTTTATTTAATCATTTTTCTTTCTTTACATTTTCTGACATTTCTCTCTTTTTCTTCCTTAGACTATTTTATGTCTCTTCTATTTTTCGCTGAGTTCTCTCCCCTATCTTCACACGCAATCTTTTTTTTCTTTTCATTCATTCTTTTTCTCTTCCTTCTTTCTTAACATTTTTCTCTTCATTCATTCCACACATTTTTTTTCCGTTTCATTCATTATTCGTTCCTCTAGTTTAAGTTTTTTTTTTCTTTCTGTGTTTCATTTAATGTGCTCTTCCTTGTCATCTCGGGTCTGTCAGAACTGGTCACATTTCTTTTCAAGAAAAAGAGGATCTGAAAGTCCCAGAACGATGTCAAGCATATCATTCTGACAAAGGAAATGTTTGTACCCTCAACTGTATGACAGTCAAGACGATAGAAGTCAGCTTTACTGAGGAAGGAAATTACAAAGAAACTAAACAATCCGTCAGAATAAAAACGAGAAAAAAAAGATAAAGAAAAGGAAGATAAAGCGAGAAGAAAGGGAAACAGTAAGAACGGAAACTACATTTATCATACTAAAGTTGACCCAATACAAGACTCGAGAGCCCCTCAAGGTAGAGGACCACTGAATGAGGTGCGTGATATGAATGAAAGAGGATGTAGAAGGAAGTGACAGCTATGAGAATAGGGAGGATAAATAGAGACTGACCTTTGACTTGAAGGGATTAAAATTTTGGCGTTCTATGAAGCATCCTCGCGGGAGTTTGTTCAACAGAGTAGCAGTTCTCGGGAAAAAGTCGAACGAGTGGAATTTCCTCCTTACAAATGGAATACAGAAGAAATGATTGTGCTTCTATACATTTGTTGTAGCACGTTTAGTACTAGCTGTAAATGTGTGAATTTGTGATATTAGAGGGTAGCGCTCATTTGCCATGGAAATAGCCATAGTCTTGCGACTTTACACCTGTGGGGAAAGAGGCTGTAGAGTGCAAAAGAAGACGTCCCCTATAAGACCACATAAACGATTTTGAACTCTATCAAAGTGGGAGAATGGGGGCTTAGCAACTCCACACCACTCCTTTTTCTTCTTCTTTTTTTCTTTTTTTTAAATCTGACTTGAAATATAAAGCATGCCAGAAATAGTTCGATACTTTTTGTCTTGATCCATGGAGCCGGTCATATTTTTCATGCCTCATTTATATGAGTTCCACTTGAGGTCTGGAATAGATGTTCAAAGCATGGAAACTAGCTTATTGTGACGGTAAAAAAGCTCAGGGTCTGACCGGTGTTCTGGAAATGATACTCACTTGTGTTTTAGAGAGTACTGAGAGTTATAAGCCTATCGGTTCATTGAGCTATCTCTGCGCAGAGATCAGCTACATTTTCTTGTGTATGAGGGAAACGAGAGAAAGGGAGAAATAGCAAGAGATAGAGAGAGAAAGAGAGGGAGAAAGAAAGAGAGATAGAGAAGGAAAGAGAAAGAGATAAAAAATGATTTATGTTGGACTCTTCCACCTACTATAAGATTAGTAGGAGTGAAGGACTTGGGAGAAAAGTCAAACAAATTGGACGCTAGGTCACACACTCACTAGTCGTGTAATACTCTTCTATTGTACTTACTGTTTAATATATATATATATCTGTAACACTTTTTTTTGTTATTTCTTTAACCATTTACATGGTCACAACAGAAAGAAAGAGAGAGATATAAAATAAAGGGAAAGAGATAGAGGACAAGAGAGAGAAAGAGAGAGAGAGGTAGAGAAAGAGAGGTAGAGAAAGAGAGGTAGAGAAAGAGAGATAAAGAGAGATTCAGAAAGAGAGAGTAAGAGAGAAAAAGACAGATAGAGAGAGAGAGAGATAAATATATAAAAATTGCGCAATGAAAGAAATACCAAATAAAAAAGCCACACCACTTGAGGACTTTCAAGAACAGCAACCATTGAAATGGTTAGAGCACGTAACTCGAAGAGAAAATAATGGCACAAAAATGTTGTTGACCTTCCACACGAATCTGAACAAAATTTAAGGAAAGAAAGAAACCCCTAGAAATAATGGAAAGATCTATAAAAGTTACTGGATTTGATAAACCTATTTTGCTAAAAAAAATTGCTTTAAGCGTAACATTTTATAAATTTCAACTGACAGTAGCACTGACTGTTCGGTCAATGAATACCGAATGTTTCCATATAAGGAAACAGCTAATATTGACATAAAAGCCTTTTGGTTCATTGAGCTATGTCTGAGGGAAATGAGAGAAAGTGAGGGATATAGCAAGAGATGGAGCGAGTGAGAGAAAGAGTAAGAGAAAGAGAGATGGAAAAGGAAAGAGATAGAGAGAAAGAGAGAGATAAAATGGTGAGAAAGAAAGAGAGAAAGAGAAAGGGAAAGAGAGAAAAAGAAAAATAGAGATGGCGAGATAGAGAGATAGAGACAGAGAAAAATAGGGAGAGAAAGAGAGAGTGAGAGAGAAAAAGACAGAGCGACAGAGAGAGAGAGAGAAGAGAAAGAAATATATAAAAAAGTTGTTTGTGAAATGAAAGAAATACTAAATAACAAAAGCCACAATACTTGAGGACTTTCAAGAACAGCAACCATTGAAATGGTTAACGCATGTAACTCGAAGAGAAAATAACGACACAAAAAGGTTGTGGACCTTCCACACAAATCTGGACAAAATTTAAGGAAAAAAAAGAAACCCCTAGTCATAACGGAAAGAGGGGTAATGGTTACTGGATTTGATAAACCTATTTTTCTAAAAAAAAATTGCTTTAAGAGTCAAATTTTATATATTTCAACTGACAATGGCACTGGCTGTTCAGTCAATGAATACCGAATGTTTCCATATAAGGAAACAGCTAATATTGACATAAAAGCCTCTTGGTTTATTGAGCTACGTCTGTGGAGAGATCAATTTCATGTTCTTGTTTATGAGGGAAATGAGAGAGAGAGAGAAAGTGAAAGATATAGCAAGAGATGGAGAGTAAGAGAGAAAGAAAGAAAGCCTGAGAGAAAGAATGTGAGAAAGAGAGACAGAGATGGAAAGAGATAGAGATAGAAAGAAAGATTGAGATAAAATGGTGAGAAAGAGAGAGAGAGAGAACGAGATAGAGAAAGCGAGAAAAAGAGAGATATGGCGAGAAAGAGAGATAGTATGAGAGAGTGAGAGAGAAAAAGACAGAGCGACATA
Organism: Acanthosepion pharaonis; assembly: GCA_903632075.3. Taxonomy (NCBI): domain Eukaryota; kingdom Metazoa; phylum Mollusca; class Cephalopoda; order Sepiida; family Sepiidae; genus Acanthosepion; species Acanthosepion pharaonis. The sequence continues at coordinate 945,403 of CAHIKZ030004816.1, read as the reverse complement.
GAGAAAGAGAGAGTGAGAGAGAAAAAGACAGAGGGACAGAGAGAAAGAGAGAGTGAGAGAGAAAAAGACAGAGAGAGAGAGAGAGAGAGAGAGAGAGAGTGAAATATCTAAAAAAGTTGTTTGCCAAATGGAAGAAATACTAAATAACAAAAGCTACACCACTTGAGGACTTTCAAGAACAGCACCATTGAAATGGTTAGAGCACATAACTCGAAGAGAAAATAATGGCACAAAAATGTTGTTGACCTTCCACACGAATCTGAACAAAATTTAAGGAAAGAAAGAAACCCCTAGAAATAAGGGAAAGAGCTATAACAGTTACTGGATTTGATAAATCTATTTATCTGAAAAAATTGCTTTAAGAGTCAGATTTTATATATTTCATCCGGCAGTAACACTGGCT
>CAHIKZ030004816.1:937500-940000 GCA_903632075.3 Acanthosepion pharaonis | reverse complement strand
ATACATTCCAAAAACAAAGTTTTGTTTGAAGCAAAGAATAAAGTGCTGAAGTGCTTATGTTATATAGATCGTCTTGTATAGCAGTGAATACCACACGATCTCTTTACAGATGAAGCGGAAACTGGGGTTGACAGAAACGTTGTCCTACTGAAGATTACTAAGAATTCCTTCGATGGGGCGAGAACAAAATGGCAATGTCTTAAGGATAACAGCAACGGAAAGAACAATTATGTTCAGATTCAGAAGGCGACAGCCAAAATGTCTTGGTTACATAATGGTGATTGGAGTGTAGCTTAGATGTGACAATTTTTTCCTTCCTCTACCTCTGTTTCCTGTTTTGGATTGGGTTTCCGGTTCCTCCTAAATTTTGATTCAATTCTGTAATCCTACCCTCTGCAGTTTAATTCTGAAAATAGGAGTAGATAGGCTCACCTCCCTGCACTTTTAAACAGGAGTAGAAGTTTATCCCCTGTTTCCTGTTTAGGATTGGGTTTCCGGGTCCTTCTAAATGTTGATTCAATTCTGTAATCCTATCGTCTGCAGTTTTATTCTAAAATTTTATTCACTGTTTATTTCATTGTATTTTATATTTCTCCTCCAAAAATAGGAATAGATAGGCTCGCCTATCGTTCGGTTTAACACGCCTCCCTGCACTTTTAAACAGGAGTAGAAGTTTATCCCTTGTTTCCTGTTTAGGATTGGGTTTCCGGTTCATGCTACAGTCCGCTTCAGCTCTTTACTTCTAAAACTTGCCCTTTCTTATGCTACGCTAATACAACTCCATAGAGTAACAATCTACCTTGAGTGGCTCCTAGGCCTTGAATTTAGTGAACATTTGTGATAAAAAAAGGGCAAAAGTGTGGAGTATCCGGAGAGGATCGAACTCACTACTCAGTCGTAATTGATATAGCAAGTCAAACACGCTGAGCATTACACCACGTCGAAAAGCGGGAAAATTAGCCCTCACGGGGCATGCTGAGGGCAAAAGAGACAGGAAAAGATACACGAACAACGACCTGATGATAGAAAAAGATATACCAATTATATATCGACGTCAATTATTCCTGAAAGATAAAAGCGGTGATAATAAATTTGCCGCTTTTTTTACTGGTCATCCTGTAGTTTTAGAACCTGAAATATGCATTTCACATTAATGTCGCCTATATAACTTGCAATTAGAATATATATGGTCAAAAAGGTTTATCAATAATGTTACAATTAGAATATATATGGTCAAAAAGGTTTATCAATATAAATTAAATATTATTACTTCTATTAACAATATTATTATTTTTGTTGTTTTTTATCTTTCGAATTTCTTTCACTGGTCTGATAAATAAATAGCTTAACCGTAGTACTTTGTCACTTGTCATTAATCTTAGCTGACACATTTCATCCTCTGATGGCAAAGGTAGTGATTTTTGTCTTCAAGGTAAATGTAAGGATTTTATAAAACAGTATTTTTGCAGAATTTAAAAAAGTAAAAATGCACATAAATATACTTCACGCTAACTGAAAGTCAAGGTAAATTATGGAAGATGCTAAGTGGTGTAATTTAATGTCTAATAAAAAAAGTGAGTAAATGTTGTTGAATTTTTATAACGTGTTGCCCTAACGGGCAGCAATTTAAGCTAGCTCCTATGAGAGCTCTTCATCGGGCCTTTATCACAATAGATAAGGAGGAGTACATACAATAGGCAACAATAAATTACAGAAGAACTCAAAATTGATCTCTGTATTTAAGTATTTCATTAATATTTAAGCTTACCTTTTAAAAGTTCAACAATAATTCTTCTGCTGCCACTTAATTTAAAGACAGTTTGATGTACATAGATCCTTACTTTCCATACAAACAATTATTTTTATTTCATGGATGACTTTCGTTGGATTTCACAATTAATCTTGATTATTCCCAAATTTATTTCCAAGTTATAAAAATTGTTATTGTACAAAAAAAATTAATCACAAAAATCACTGAAAACAATCTCAGTAATGAAAATTTAAGAATTCAAAATTTCAGGATTGAAACCTGTATAAAAGAGGGATTTCTACTCAAATTACAATATATATATATAATATATATATATAAAGAGAACATTTAAAAAGAACATATATAAGCAGTAAATTGCTGATACTCGCTGAAGAGTGGACAAAGAGGCCTGGCCACGAAACTCTAGAGTCGGTATGCGGAAGGCAACATTAATCAGCTAAGTGACAATTTTACTCACATTAATTCTGTTAATACCTTGTCTTCGATATTGATCACATTATTACAAAGACTGCTTGTCTTAAATATATTTTCTCGCAATACGCCATTGACTGTTATTATTTTTGGCTTTATATTACCTTTGACATCATTATTGACTTAGCTTCTGAAACAATTCTCATTTGAGCTTTTTTGTAGATTTTTGTTTTTGATTGATAACTTTTGCACAGCTTTCAATTCTGTTTTATATTTTCTCAAAAAACAAAACAAAACAAAAGAGAAAACAAAGAACTA
>CAHIKZ030004816.1:860000-930000 GCA_903632075.3 Acanthosepion pharaonis | reverse complement strand
TAAGAATAAAAATATATTATGAACCTTAATTTGTGTGTTCCTTTCAGTGTTTTGATGTGTACGAAATAAATGCATTCTCTTCCATTCAAAGATTGATATGTATACAATACCAACGGATTTATGTGTACACAAAAAGGTGTACAGAAAATATACTTATATCAATACACAATGCAGTCACCATAGAGCAATGATTACCAATGTTTTACGGAATATATATATATATATATATATATATATATATACACTACGGAATATATATATATATACTACCCATCAATTTCTAATCACATTTTTCCTCTAATTTAATTGTTGGAAATGTTACCTGATGATCCGAAATCCTTTAAAAAGGATTTTAGTGAAATAAATTATTGTAATGTCACCTTAAAGTGGTCTGTTTTTCATTATATATATATATATATATATATATATATATATATATATATATATTTTCAGACGCTCAAGTCGAGTAGTGACTAGAGCCACCGTTTCATCTGATCTAACGTTGGTAAGCGCTTTTTGTTTGGTCTAGGCAATCTGGGCTTCGAGCACTTTACGTTACTGAGTAGGTTAGTTTCCTTTTAAGCCTTCTCTTGTTTGTTTTTTTTTTTTTCAGTCATGTTGGTTATATTCAAGACTGTATCTGGATAAGAGTTTTAGGTTTTGGCAAAATACCCTTGGTTTAACCAATGGTTTTATATATATATATATATATATATATATATATATATATATATGACACGGTGGGTAAATTGTCGTCTAAATTAAATAACACTGATATCTCATTTAAACATATATATTTACCAAAATTACACAAAAATAGCCTAAAATACTAAAAAGTGAATTTTTTCAATAAAATCACCATTGGCTTCAACCACGGCCTCAAGACGATTCAGAATCTCCTGCATCTCTTCTGAACGGTCTCCTCGTTTAATTTGGTAAATGCTGCTACAATCCTTGCCTCCGGTTCATCTTTGGTGTTACAAGGGATTCTGTTGGTCTCTCGCTCAATTGTGCCCCACACATAATAATCAAGGGTGTTGCAGTATGAGTAGTTAGGTGGCCAGAAGTAAGGGGTGACGTGGTCGCAGAAATTGCTTGACTGCCATGACTGGGTTCTCCTGCTTGTGTCTCATGGTACAGAGTCCTGTTGCCAAGCTTAGTGTCTTCCAGCAACCGCCCTCTTGTCCTAGGGCAGCATTACCTCCTCAAGGCACTTGATGTAGCCCTCCGTGTTGAATCTGAGTCTTTGTGGGAAGATGAATGGAGGCATAACGTCACCATCACTCAGCAGTACAACTTGACGTTTCCAAATTTCTGGCGGAATGAATTGCGTCATGGTGCTCTTTTTCTCAAAGTCGGTGTCCAACTGACCCTACTATACTCTGTAGTCGATTAAATCAAAAACAAACAACTTGCATGCCCGAAATTCAAAATATAAAATGGTGAAAATTTACCCATCGCACCCTATATACATAGCTTCATTAACAACAACTGACAAGGTACTGTGATTAAGTTTTTTATTTTTTATTTATTCATTTATTTATTTTGGGTGTGTTCTTATAATTTTCTTCTTTTGACGTAAATTATGTAGAAATTTTTCAAATATGTTGTACGTCCGAGCACATTCGGCTATACTTTTAGCCATTATCAAGGATGATTTTATTTTTACTTTTAAATGAATCTATGGATTGTTTTATGTATCTAGAGTTATAGAGATGTTTTATTTTCCAAACACGGTCAGCACATTGGGGCCGTATTCGTAATTAATATTATTGAGTGCTAGTTTTTCTTTTTATTTATTATTAACGCAGCGTGAACTTTCTTGAAACTTAACTCTAAAACGACGAAGTTGCCGACATATTTTTCTATGGACTTTGTCCTTGTTTTGGTGTCAGGAACTCCGCTCCTAAAGTTTGTAAATAATTTTGATACAGCCTATATATATATATATATATATATATATATATAATTGATAATATTAGTGGTTAATACACACACACACACATATATATATATATATACATATATATATATCTAAAATATATAAATATATACATATACATACATACACATGCATATATATATATATAAAAAACATTCCAAGAGGATAGAATCCAGGTAGAACTTAATGTCCAGAACAGAGTAAGGATATAATAAAAAGGCTTAAACACTAATATTCCATGGTCATAATTTATTACATTGGAATCGTAAATACGATCCAATTCATCAGACCTACAAATTCAAAAAAAGAAATCAGTAAAATAACTCCAGGAATAAAAAAAAACAAATTTAGCTAGAGTGTATGTATGAGAGTTGGGGGACAAATGTGAGGGTTAAAAGAATATATATATATATATATATATATATATATATATATATATATATATATATATTTAATGAACAACAGTCACTTCAAAGGTTTGATGGTCCAAAAAATCCCTTCAAAAGGATTTTGGTGAAATAAATTATTGTCATGGTACCTTGAAGTGTCTGTTTTTCTTTAAATATTAGCTCTGTTCTTCACATTGAGCTCTCAGGATTTCATCCTCCTTGGATTTACCAATTCGGTTTACCAAATTCTTCAAACTTAATTATATATATATATATATATATATATATATATATATATATATATATATATATATGTATATATATATATATATATATATATATATATATATGTGTGTGTGTGTGTGTGTGTGTGTGTGTGTGTGTGTGTGTGTGATCTCAATTGCGTGTGTCATCTCAATTACCCTGTCAATTTTAATATATAAAGGGATTAAAAATACTTTTCCTGAAAATGTGCTAATCTGCGCGTGGTTACTAGAAGACGCACATATCAACCGAACCGGTGTGTACCTATTCGACTCTACTGCCATTCACACCTATGGCTATGTTGTGGTACGATCCACTTAATTTGCATAGTGGAGTACCGACCATATAAATATGGTTGGTACCGGGAAGAGAAGGGAGGAATCAAGAGATTCAACCAGAGACTCTGCCCGACTGCGACTCAGTCAACACATTCTCCAGAAACGGTCTTACCAGGAATATACAAAAGACTATATGTAAATATTGTGTACACTTTCTTGTTTCAATGCATTTTGTTCTAAGTACATTTTGTGTTGTATTATTATTCCATGCATTAGTCAAGTTTCAACAGTCTCCTACACAGAGCTCTCCTTTGATCTTTACCCTCTTAGAAATTCCATACAGATTACCATTTTTATTATATATATATATATATATATATATATATATATATAGAGAGAGAGAGAGATTGAGATCATTAGTCGACTCTGTAACAGATTCACACTTGATCAAATAATTAGTCTGAAACCCTGTAACAGATTCAAACATCTTGTTATTTAAACTAGCAAAAATCCGAGTTAAGCAAATATCGGCATGAATCCATTTGAAACCCAATCACGCCTGTTCTTTTTTCAGAAAGAAGCCTGATGAACATTAAAATAAAAGAAAAGTCCAATCTAATCCAAACATCTTTTACATCTTTTTGTTCAATATAATCTTATTTTTTATTCTAGTGTAAGCCAGAACTTCACTAATCTGCGCGTGGTTAAAAACGCAATCCGGTGTGTACCTATTTGACTCTACTAATTCACAAATATCTATGTTGTGGTACGATCATGAATCGGCATTTTTGACAATTGAAGTGACACCAATCACGCCTGTTCTTTTCAGCAAAAAAAGCAAAATGTTCAAGGAGGTGATGAACATTAAAATAAAAGAAAAGTCAAGTTTCAATCTAATATAAACTTGATTCTATTGCAAACTGGACCTTATCTTTACATCTTTTTGTTCTAATATAATCCGGGCCTATCGCTTTATGTTTTTATTCTAGTGTAAGCCAGAACTGTGTCTATATTTTTGACCCATGTGCTAATCTGCGCGTGGTTACTAGAAGACGCACATATCAACCGAACCGGTGTGTACCTATTTGACTCTACTGCCATTCACACCTATGGCTATGTTGTGGTACGATCCACCTAATATCGGCATGAATCCATTTTGACAATTGAAGTGACACCAATCACGCCTGTTCTTTTCAGCAAAGAAGCAAAAATGTTCAAGGAGAAGATGAACATTAAAATAAAAGAAGTCAAGTTTCAATCTAATATAAACTTGATTCTATTGCAAACTGGACCTTATCTTTCCATCTTTTTGTTCTAATATAATCCGGGCCTATCTCTTTATGTTTTTATTCTAGTGTAAGCCAGAACTGTGTCTATATTTTTGACCCTAGTGTAAACTACAGTCAAAATTTAAACCTTTTTAAAAATTGTTTTATTTTTTGTTATTATCTTGTACCCTATTGTTTGTGAGGTCAGCCTGCGATTCTCAGTTGATATGACCTTGTGCCAGAGACAATTCCAAGTAAATATTCGCGCATACATAAGAATTGCCAACCGAAACGGCTGGAACCATTTGTTTTTTTGCTAATTATGAGGTTTTCTTACAAGTCATGTCAATGTGTCTAATGGTAATTGATTTATTTTCACATCTTCAAAGTGGAAATTTCAGCAATTTATCTACCAAAACACAGACAGCAAAAATAAAAGCAGAAACCAACACCAAATGCTATTAGGAGTCCCGAGAATGGTAAAAAAAAGTGATTGATGCTCGCAGAAATCATGAGACGAGACGATGACAACTATTACATAAAACTAGCAACACATATGAATGCAATAATATGCACATATATATATATATATATATATATATACATATATATATATATATATATATATATATATATATATATATATATATATATATATATATATATATGTATATATATATATATATAAGTATATATGTATATATATATAAGTATATATATATAAATGTATATATATATGTATATATAAGTGTATATATGTATATATATATATTAATTTAATTGATTTAAAATATGTTTTTTTCGCTACACAGTTCTAACCATGTTTCAAAAATGGAAGCTAAAAGCCACGAATTTAATTTTGTGATTAAATTAAAGACATTAGTACCATTTCATCCTCAAGCGAATTTTAATGCTCTGTAAATTTCCATTGAGCACTATTTTGTAAAAATAAAAATATCTATAAGACCACCGGATTATATATCTTGCTGTTCTTTCTTTTTATATATATATATAGATATATATATATACAATATGATAGATATACATAAACAAGATTATATATATATATAAATAAGATATATATATATATATATAATATATATATATATATGTATATATATATATATATATATATATATATATATATATATATATATGCAGATATATAGGAACAAGATGATAGATAGATATGAACAAGATTATATATATATATATATATATATATAGATAGATAGATAGATAGTGAGAGAGAGAGAGAGACATAAGAAATAAATAAACAGCGGTTTCCAAATCTTTTATCATTTAGAAAAAAACATTCGAACACCGTACAAATATCTACAAAGCATATACACAATATATATATATATATATATATATATATATATATATATATATATAAAAACACTTAACACCCGCTTAACAGAAGCACATCCCCTCTCCAGGAACAAATAAAACTGTCAAAATGACCAAAGGATTTCAGAGCAGCCTAAATCCAACTTTTATCTTAAATAACAACTTAAAAGAGACTATTTGACCAACTCAAGTCCTGACCAAAATTCATGTTAAAAAAAACAATGAAAAAAACAAAAAAACAAATGAAAACTGCACACAAAAGTTCATTTTCTCCATCAAGTCATCCTTTTCTGTATTTCAATGCTACTAACAAGCAGAATTTTTTTTCTCCTGATGATGGCCATGTTGGCCGAAACTAGTCGAAGAACTGAAATAATAAAAACAAAAGAATATTAATATACAACCCAGTGTGTCTGAAGATTTTCAATTTTTGATATTTTTAATGTTTTATATATATATATATATATATATATATATATATATATATATATATATATATATATATATATATGTTTATGTATTAGCTTTTTTAGTTGCGATATTTGTTTATTTAACCCTAAAGACAGTTGTCGGTTTCCTAATAGATATAATTTCAACAGCTGACTTATCAAACCAGGCTTATTTTCTCTTTGAAGCCGAACAAAATACAGTTATCATATCATCTACGAATCAGTTTTTAAGAGCTTGCTCTCCGTTTCATGGTATGCCTGGTGTTATTTTGCTCAGCCAATCCCTGTGGCAGTCTTCTTCTCAGGAACATTTATGTTTGTTCAACATCCACAGAGCTATCCTATGGTTTGTACTGCATCTACACTGAGCGGGCCTTAGTTACGTTTTTTGGGGAGTGGGGAGAGCGCAAAACCTGTCATGAGTGGTAGTTAAACAAGGGCTCGAAACCTTATCTACGATGACTTGTGAATTCGTGCTATCACAATCATTGACGACGTCTGAAGGGCTTCGTCTACACAATTTCCGTCGAAGGGCTTGAATGAACCCGTAAGATGCGTTTCTAATACATACATTTGCCGTAATACGAGGGCAAGTCAAAAACTATCCGCATATATGTTTAGGCCTGTCACATTGCCTTCTGCTCATGCGTGCTTATAGATGGTATTATTGTGGTCATGTGATCGAAGTTTGAGCCTGATCGCGCCAGTTTTCTTGGTGCTCTTACAATGTAAACATAGCCGCTCTGATAGCAGTGTGCACCAAGGAGGGACAAAGAGCAGTGATCTTTGGTCAGAATGCGTGTCAGCGGCTGAAATTCATCGGGGGATTTTTAAAAAAAATACGGCGACAGTGCACAACCGTGTAGAAGTGTGTATGAGAAGCTCGAGAAGTCCAAAGTGGCCGGACAATCGTGACGGACGAAGAAGGAGCAGGACGCCCGTCAACCTCCATCACCAAGGAGAAGAATGTCCAGGGTTTATTTTTCTCCCAAAATAATAATCATATCGGCCTGTCTATTTGAAACAAAACGGAATAGGTTCGATAGATGAGCATAACATTCTGGGATCAAATCTAGCTATGTAATTTAATTGTGTCAGGTAGGGTAACTGTTATCAGCGCCAAAAATGTAATCAAGGGGAAACGATTTTGTTGCATTCACTTACCAATCATGAGAAAGCATGAAACCATATCTCTCTGGATAGCAGTCAGGGCTCTTTAGCCATAACTGGCAACCAGTCTAATGGAAAAATAAATCTGAATTTAAACTGATTGGGTATAAAACTCGAACCTTGACTTTGAACTTAACATTAAAAATGCAACAACTTCACCTAGCTTGACAACATTACAGTCCAATGCCCCTTGGAGAGTCTAAAGTTTTAATAGATATGCAAGTAGTCTATAGTTTTAATATATATATATATATATATATATATATATATATATATATATATATATATACTATGTATAACGTGGTCTGGTAAAACGCGAAATATAAGGAAGTTAGGCAGTCTGTGCCGTATTGAATGAAGATAATGTGTCTTCAATCAGCATGGCTGAGGCTAACCTCCAGGAGCGTAGCACATAGCGCCCTCTCAATCTAATGTTTACCGCACATATGCTATTGGAATGGTTATATACAATCAAGTGCTAAGTCTGCTACAAGAAATGTTAGTTTATTTTGTCGTGCTGAAGAAATTTTTCTCACTTGAATTATTCATGCATAGAATATTGTTGCCACATCTGGTCTGGTGCGCCTATTATATTTCTTGAGATTCTTGACAAGATCCAAAGAAAAATCTGTAATTTTATAGATCTAGAACTGGCATCTCGACTTCAATTGCTTTCCCACTGCCGTAACATAGATTACCTGTGTCATTTTCTAAAAAAAAAAATATTTCCATGGCAATTTTTTCTGATGATCTAACCTTTTGGTATTTCGACTTCACGAATTTAAGCGCAGTACTAGATTGGCAGCTAGGTCTCGTTATGTTACTGTTGAAATTGCTAAATGCAACCGTAAGTTCTATTCTAATAACTTCTCTTTGCAGTGAAACTCTCTTTCAGTTTCTTGCTTTCTTATCAAATAAATCATCAAAAACTTAAACACAACGTCAACCATCATTGTCTGTTTCCCTGAATCCTATCGTTTGTGTTGTCCTTTCGCTTCAATAACGTTTTCTCGGTTTCCTTCATCTTCTGCACCTCCTTGCGTCTTAGTGACTTTATTGCCTTGCTTAGGGTAAAATGATTTTTTTTTTAAAAAAGGAAAAAGGCTTGCTTTCCTTCCCTGAAAATCAGCATAGCTTTTGACTCTGAATACCGACCAACGGGTGTCTGGAGACACGCCCAATTAATTGAACTAACAAATCGTGTCACTATGTAAATATCTTTACAAGCGTTCTATATCGAGTCATACGGAATGAATAGACAGAAATCTAACACGGATGAAAATAAAAATGAAAGGAAGAAGCAATCCATCGGAGCGGAACGATTACAAAAATATTTCCGGCTTATTATTATTATTTTTTTTGTTAATGCTAAAAAAAAAAATGCGTAACTTAATCTAACCGCTAAATATTTAACCTTTGCTCTTATTAACTATCTAGAATTTAAATTCTTTTCCCTGTTAGCTACATGAAAACCAAGCTTTCTTTCAACGTGGTCTCTTTGATCTGTTTATGGGTCAACGCCATACACGCATGCCGAAAATAGTGTTCTGTGAATCGTGTAAACGAAGGAAATATTCTGCGATTAAAAAAAAAAAAACAAAAAAAGAAAGAAAAGAAAGAAAGAAAGAATAACGCAGCACTTCCCTGTTTCCTTCTCGGTTACAAGTTTTCTAACGTCTTGATTTCTGTCTGAAACAGGCCGAGCAATCACCGAGCAGTGCTTTGCCCTGTCGGCTGGGGCTCCAGAATACACCAATTGCACCTCTGCAGAGGGGTAAGACCTCCCCCCACCCCAAATAAGGCCTCCTGAGTAAGACGATAAACTACATCCAACAGCAACGCCCCTGATCAGGGGCTTTTGAGGAACGTGGAACCACCTCTTAATCGCTAGTATTCCAAGAACCACTCTGACCCGGGATGGTAGCACCTGTTACGGTCCCAGCTATGGGCAAATAGTTAACACCCCGGAATCAATACACTATAAAAGTGTAAAAACAGATTTTATTACCATCAATACATTTTTGTAAAATATATATATATATATATATATTACCATCAATTAATTTTTGATGAAAAAAAATATTACCAGGAAATCATTATTACCAGCAATACATGTGTGAAGGAAAAAATATTAACAGCAATACTTTTCTGAAAGAAAAATATTACCAGCAATACATTTTTGGAGGAAAATATTACTAGCAATATATTTTTTAACAAAAACATTACCAGCAATAAAAGTCTTGTTCGCATTAAATAAAACATTGAGGTTGATATGCCATAAAACAAACCAAACCAAATCGAGTAGTACTAAACAAAAACAAGAAGAGATATCCCTAGACACTGATATCCGTCCGAGAACTATCTACACCCATAGATTAAATAAAGTGTTCAAACCAAAAACAAGACGAGATATCCCCAGACATTGAAATCGGACCGACAACGATATACGCCCGTAGATTAAATAAAATGTTCAGACCAAAAACAAGACGAGATATCCCTAGACTCTGATATCGGTCCTAGAACTATCTACACCCGTAGATTAAATAAAGTGTTCAGACCAAAAACAACACGAGATATCCCCAGACATTGAAATCGGACCGACAACGATATACGCCCGTAGATTAAATAAAGTGTTCAAACTAAAAACAAGACGAGATATCCCTAGACTCTGATATCGGTCCTAGAACTATCTACACCCGTAGATTAAATAAAGTGTTCAGACCAAAAACAACACGAGATATCCCCAGACATTGAAATCGGACCGACAACGATATACGCCCGTAGATTAAATAAAGTGTTCAAACTAAAAACAAGACGAGATATCTCTAGACACTGATATCGGACCGAGAACGATCTACACCCGTTGATTAAATAAAGTGTTCAGACCAAAATTCCCTGAATGTTAATGGAACCGACAAGCGCCTGAAGGATACAGGAGAATACAACGTTGTGATGGTATGATAATAAAGTTGGAAACTGCGAAATATTTGAGCAGGGATCACATACTAATCCAAAATCAAATTGGAAACATTGGCTAGACAAGAAAGCTTGTTGTAACAATGTCGCAAAAATGATTTGAGAAAAAATAAAACGATATTAACCAGTACCCGATTTACAGATGGGATAGATTGGGTTGCAGCGCCCAAGTCAAGAGCCCCCTAATCTTGGGCCCTTTTCGTTCATTTTAAGATTTAACCTTCTTCTTTTATATGTCGTGCCTCTTCAGTACGTAGGCGATCATGGTTCTCAACATCCCCCTATCTCTTGTATGTCTCAATAGGTTTTTTTTTATTTTGCCACTTCTCCCAGACACTGTTCTGTCATCCACTTGCTTAAGCTCGCCAGCTTTGTCACGCGTTGCTTTCTCTTGTCTCTCTTTCCCTCTATCCGCCTTGTGTGTATTATAATCTCCAAGCCCTCCCTTCTAATTACGTTTCCCTGAAGTTTCAGCTGCCTCTTTCTGGTGTTAAGTTTAAGCTTCCTCTTTGTTTGCATCCTTTCCAAAGTCTCATCGTTGCTAACATGTTATCCTTAGCATCCTTCTGTAGAACCATACCTCCACCGCCCCGAGTCTCTGCTTCATCTTTGAGGTGACCGTCCAACATTCGCTGCCGTAAAGGAGAACAGATATCACGTAACAGTTCAGTACTCTTTTCTTCAGTCCCAATGAAATCCTCCTGTCTTCTAATACTCTGCCTAGCTTTTGGAATGCGTTTTTGGCCATCCCAATATGTCTATGGATCTCAGCGTTGCACTTACCGTCCTCTGTCAGAACACTTCCCAGATGTTTAAATTCCCGCACCTGCTTGATTTTAGTGTCTCCGACCTGTAAATAGAACTTCGGGCTCATCCTTTTACTGATGACCATGCATTCTGTTTTCTTGTAGTTTATACTTAGTCCCATCTTCTCGCTCTCCTTCGTTACCTTCTGTAGGAGGTTTTATAATTTCCTTTCCGTGTCTGCTATCAGCACTAGGACTCCTTTAAACTAATTTGAAACAATTTATAGTATTTAGGTTTCTGTAGTTGGGGGTTCTTTCATTTAAATTTTACTAGCAGCATGGCCCGGCGTTGCCCGTGCTTGATTCAAAAATCGTACGACTCATACAGCAATCGCTATCACTTGACTTAAAATATTTTTGCCCTTCTTTGCCTTTAAAGGAGTGCCCTTTACCATGCTGATGTTGCTACATGCCTTACTTCTTGCCTATCTCACACTGCGAATTTTTGCTAAGCTCTATACTAAACATTAAATCTGTTACGAAAAAAGAACTAAACAAAATGAACACAAAACGATCAGCTTTTAAAAAAGGACTCATAACTGGTAAAACCGAATGAAAAAAGAATGTTAACATTAAATACTTTTTCACCTCCAACCCAGTTCTGAGGAATCAGAATCAACGTTGAGTTTAAGCAAGTGAATGAGCCAATTGGAGTAAAGTGCCATGCAGATTTAAATTTTTCCCATTTGTGACGAATGCAGCTATCGAATTTTTTTGCATGCTATCATGCTAGTTAACATTCGTGTCAGTCAACTGTTGGCTCTCACGCTGGTCAATAGAATCTCCCTGAATATTCGTGGCAGCCAGCTATAGGCTCTCACTCTGGCCAGTAGAAAATGGCCGCAAACTACATGAAAACTGCCGTAGAAGCATGAAAAAATCGATTATTTCCACTATCGATGGGAGTTGGGAAATGCAAGCGGTCTTGGCCTTCCTACTAACTTGGAACATGTGCATGTCAATTTTGGTGCAAATCCGTCGAAAATTGCGGGCGTGCATTCGTTACAAACACACACACACACACATATCCTGCCTTTTATAGATAGAGATTATAGACACGGGGTAGCGAAAATATGTAATGAAATGTTCCCTAAATTCTATTAGCCCAGGGACCTCTTATGGTCTAAATCTAGAAAAATATATTAAAAAAAAAGCGGTTGACTATAACAAGAATTTATTCTTTTGCTTCTTTCTTGCTGATTTCAGATTAGGATTTTTAATAGAAAAAAAAGTTAAATTAGTTGTGAGATTTTATTATGCAACTCGAAAGTTGTTCATCATATTGTAAATAAATACATAGAATTGAATTCCTGTGAATCCTTATTTTTATTTTAGATATAAATAATTGATATGGATTATATAGCCACGAAAGAGATAAAAGATTTTGTAAAGTTATTCATAAATCGGAACACTAATTTGGAAAACGCAAAAGACCTGAACAGAGATCACAGAACCAGGAAGTAGGAAGCTAAAAATATTGGCACGATAACCTATGAATTAAATGATCTGATGAATGTTGTAAATTTATGCTAGTAACGTCTGGTAAGAATACAAGTCGAGATTTTCCATAAGTAAAATAAATGTTCACTCACAGCTGGACTTTGCCGAATTAACGGCGGCCAGTCGAAGGTATGTGGTTCCAGGTCTTTCTTCGAGCTTTCGATCTTCTTCTTGCGAGGAAGATCGGGCGTTTGTATAATTCCCTGTCATCCGGTTGTCTTGGCTCTTGTAATCCTATTTGCCTGGTTCACTTCCTCTGTGCACCCACCGACATCAGTTTGGGCCCGATTCAGCACTTGGCGGCTTTAAGGTGTCGTCTTCTGGGTCGACTCTCACCGCAACTAAATAAACGTTTTGAGGCGACACCAAATATAAAAAGCTACTGTGATATATCTTAGGGTGAACCATTTACATGCTAAGGTCACCACAGATCAACTCTTCTCATACCATACTTTCTTGAGAGAAGCTACATTAGATTCAG
This sequence comes from Acanthosepion pharaonis, assembly GCA_903632075.3. Lineage (NCBI taxonomy): Eukaryota > Metazoa > Mollusca > Cephalopoda > Sepiida > Sepiidae > Acanthosepion > Acanthosepion pharaonis. The sequence goes on along the minus strand of CAHIKZ030004816.1, from coordinate 917,124 downwards.
CCCTCTACTGGGAATCACGTACGGTGACTCTATAAGAAGTGTTTTCGAAAAATTTAAATTGCAAAAAATTAAGAAAATTATTTTAAAACATGAGCGCAACGAAACTACCTCCTTTAAATAAACAACACGAAGAGAAACACAACTTGGTAGAAATAGCATATGAAAACTGATGCCACAACTGCAATTATTAGTGGTGATTGTAGAACCGATGGTTTGGATAGGGGTTGGTTACCCGGCGAAAATATTCAACAGACAACTAAAAAGACGACAAGATAAGCTGTTTGGTAAATTACTACTCAGTTGTAATTAGTCTAGCGAAACAAACTTATTGACTATTACAACACACCATGTTACCGTCTCCTTTCTTATGTGTTCAAGGTATATTTTTGCCTTTTTCTGGTTCTGAATAGAAGGGGTGTTTTATGTTGCCATTTTCTTTAACATTTTCTTTTTGCTTACACAGGCTCTTCAGGGAATTTTCAATATCCTTCTTTAGAACCATATTTCTGTTTCCTCTTGAGACTTCCTTGTTGCTTGCTCTCTTCATGGAATTTTTAATATCCTTCTGTAGAACCATATTTCTGTTTCCTCTTGAGATTTCCTTGTTGCTTGCTCTCTTCATGGAATTTTCAATATCCTTCTGTAGAACCATATTTCTGTTTCCTCTTGAGACTTCTTTGTGGCTTGCTCTCTTCAGGGTATTTTCAATATCCTTCTGTAGAACCATATTTCTGTTTCCTCTAGTTTTTTTTTTCCTCATCAGGGTTTGTCTAAAATTCACTGCCAGATAAAAGCATGGGTTGATGGCTTTAAAACAAAACTCGTGGAACGCTGGGAATTCAACATCATCAAAACCATGTCGTCTTGATTTCTCGTCTTTACTGTGGTCGATCATTTCTAATGATGCCCATTTGCTCAGGCCCATTTATGTTTCTTCAACACCCAGAAAACCAAGTCTTGGTTTATAAAGCAGCTATAATTAGCGGACCTTAGTTACAGTTCATTCACGCGTTTTATTAGGGACAGATCTTTCTTTTTATGTGCCATGACGTAGGCGATCATGTCTCTACACTCCCCTCTATCCCTTGCAGCTCTCAACAAGTTTCTTCCCTTTGCTTCCTCCCCTAGACCATGTTCTGTCATCCACTTGCTTATGTCCGCCCAGTATATCACTCGTTGTTTTCTCTTGTCTCGCTTTCCCTCTATTCGACCTGTGAGTATCAGATTCTCCAGGCCCTCCTTCCTCATTATGTATCCCAGAAACTTTAGTTGCCTCTTTCTGATATTAAGTATAAGCATCCTTCTTGTTTGCAACCTCTCTAAGATCTCATCGTTTCTCATACTCTCGGCCTAAGATATACTTAGTATCCTTCTGTAGAACCAGATTTTTGTTGCCTCGAGTCTCTTCTTCATCTCTGAGGAAATCGCCTAACGTTCGCTGCCGTAAAGAAGGACAGATGTCACGTAACAGTTCAGTATTCTTTCCTTTGTTAACAAAGATACCCTCGAGTCTCGCAGTACTGTGACCAGATTTTGTGACCAGAATGCGTCTTTGGTCATCCCAATACGCCTAAGGGTCTCAGTGTCACACTTACACTACCCCAACGGTTCCCAGATATTTAAACTTCCACGTCTGCTTCATTCTAGAATTGAGGGTTTTTTTTTTCTTTTTATGTACCATTTCCTTTAAGGACGTAAGCGATCATGGCTCTCCGCCCCATCTATCAATTGCAATTCTCAGCAAGCTCCTTCCTTCTGCTTCCTCCCCCAGACCATGTTCTGTCATCCACTTGCTTAAGTCCGCTAAGTATGTCACGCGTTGTTTTCCCTTGTCTTACTTTCCCTCTATTCGACCCGTGAGTATCAGATTCTCCAGGCCCTCCTTCCTCATTATCTGTCTCAGAAACTTTAGCTGCCTCTTCCTGATATTAACTATAAGCCCCCTCCTCCTTGTTTGAAACCCAAGTTCTCAATTCAGAATTTTTATTCTCCTATACGTGTTGCCAAACATGGCTAGAGATTTTGAATACGCGAGAACAGGTTCAAAAATATGTAAGTTATGCTCAAATTAAATACTTTTCTTTGCACTAGGCTACAGATTTTTTGATGTACTTGCTTAGTTCTAAACAAAAAAAGCAGACTTCTCTAGAGAAGATACAGTTGGAAAAAAAAAAAGACCAGATGAGCAGATTTCGACTAAAAGAGAACTGGAGTCGTTGCATGAGAAAAAACAGGAAAAGCGAAACTTGAGAGAGAAAGAAAAAAAAGTTAGCAACGAAGATAAATAATAGCAAGTAACGAACGGGTGAGAAAGAATAAAAGAAACACAAGTCGCTTCATATACAGATGGTTTGGCAATTTCAAAGAACTTCGCATCACTGACTGACAAAAGAGAATTTCTCAAGAATATTGGTCTATATGATTCCCTGACTCTTAAAAAAAAACACACACACACTAAAAACTAGCTTCTACGAAAACGCACTCTTGTATATGACAATGTGATTCAACATGCTTTTTTTTTCTTTTAGTTCACTGACACACGCAATTACATATTAGGTACTTCGACGTGGTGTAATGGTTAGCAAGCTTGTCTTGTGAAATCTGTTACGACTGATTCTTGAATTCAGTCCTCACTAGAAGCTCCACACTTTCGGCCTTGAGCCACATCAAAGACACATGTATAAAATTACCACACACTCAAAACATATGTATATATGCGATCTTATTTCGTGCTATGATATTTCAAAGCATAGGTGAGAATGGCTCTCCGCAGCTTCCTACCTTATATATGTATATCTATGTTATTTTATTAATAAGAGTCTATTTATCTATGCTTTGTATGTAAGTATATACCACAGAAATCATATAATGTGAATATATACATATATATATATATATATATATATATATATATATATATATATATATATATATATATATAGAGAGAGAGAGAGAGAGAGAGAGAGTTTGTCTGAGGATTGCAAAAGCGTGAAACCCAGGGTTACAAACCCACATTCATACAACTAGTTATGTTAGCTCTGTCACTGATATTGAGCGTTTTCTAATAATTACCGCATATAATATATATATATATATATATATATATATATATAAATAAATCACACTTCACACGCACAAACACAAACATATATATATATATATATATATATATATATATATATATATATATATATATAATAAATCACACTTCACACGCACAAACAAAACTTGAGAGAGAGAGAGAGAGAGAGAGAGAGAGAGAGATGGTGCATCAAAATACTTTATCACACTTCATGCCAAAACAAGGACAAAAGTTCATATAAACATTTGTCCTTTTTGAGTTATTAAGTTAAAGGACGTTTACGGTAGATTACACTGTGTTGCATTTGTCATTCGTATACAATTGTGGCTAGACTGTTTTCAACGTGTTAACTAAGAAGTGATCTCTTTAAAAATGGCAGGATATTCACATCGTGAACAGGCAGTGAATGTTGCCATAATCCTTGCCTTCAGTTCATCTTTGGTGTTACAAGGAGTTTTGTTGGTCTCGCCCCACCGTGACCCACACATAATAATCAAGGGGTGACCAGACATATCCATCAAGATTGCACACTTTCGCACATACAACAGGTTGCGATGTATAAATTGTCGTCTAAATTAAACAAAAATGAAAATAACACTGACATCTCATTTTAAAAGATATATTTATCAAAATTACACAAAAATATCTTGAAATAATAAAGCGTAAATTTATTTAATAAAATCGCCATTATCTTCAACCTCGGCCTCCAGACAACTTCGGAATCACTTTCTTTTTAGGTATTTAACATTTTTTGGGATAGATAATTATGCTCTTACATGATCTGGACAATTTTGCCGTTACACCCGGTTTATTCAAACAACACTATCAACATTATTATCATTAACTGTACTCTAAAAATCATTATCGTCAGAAAATACCAGAAACTTTCGTCAGTACCCTCTGATTCATCAAACCTAAATATGCGTCAATACACACCTAACATTATCCAACTAGACTGATTGATTTTTTACGGCTTATCAACCTATTGCAGGTTACTTTAAAGTTATAAAATATTTTATTTAGATTGTAAGAATTTTGGGGAGACAAAAGCTCAATTAGTAGAACTTTTATCAGTAAATGATTATTATTTCACCAAAACACTTACAATCTAAAAATATCTCCCGGCTTTAAATAACCAACACACGGTTGATAAGCCATAAAAAATCGCTAAACTAGGCTAGTTACAGCGCATTGCTGTGTAATAATTTGTAGCGATCTAATCTAGTAGAGTATTAGAATTGTGTAGTGATTTCGATCCTCACTGGGAGCTGGGTGTATTGTGTTAAAAATTAACCACGTGTGTGTAGGTGTACGTGGTTAATATATACATACAAATACTTATTGTTCTCAGAAAGAGAAGAACACGATCGACTCGTTGCTTGTTTTCAACGGTACGTTTTTGTCATTTTCTCTCCCCTCCCCATTTCCCCCCTCTCTCTCTCTCTTTCTCTCTCTCTCTTTCTCTCTCTCTCTCTCTTTCTCTTTTCCTCTCTCTTTCTAGTCTAACAAGGATCTGCAAACTTCGTGAGCAACGCAGATGCTCGACCCTGTTACATTTGCCCATCCCATCTATCCCCACCCACCTCAACCCCACCAACGATCCCCCCACACTCGTGCAAATAGAACCCCACGGCCCATCCCTCCTCATCTTCGTCCCTGATTGATGGTCGGGAAAAGATCAGTCGAAAATGCGTCACATCGATGCATCATTTTGTCTTTGCCCCGTCGGCAAGTACCTGACATGTAAAAGGATAAAGAAAAGCAGGCATCAACACGTGTGCAAAACTCCTTTCTGTGAAATAATTTTGCGTGATCATGTCAGCAGTCGAACTTGTATTTAAGGGAGAGGAATTTTATCATATATTACTGAAAAGTGTAGAGTTACCCAAGAATACATGTCTATATCCGACACAAGCTTGTCCTATTGGCAGGGTTTACAACAGACCAATTGCATACATTGAATTATAGTAAACACCCAAAAAAAGGGGATACCTACCCGGTGAATACTTACAAGCTTGGCTATCAGTTGGCCCTATGTGTTTAACTTTTGACTTTTGTGTAACCCTGACCTGTGACTGTCTTTTTGATTCCAGTATGAATCCAATCTCCGTAAATAAATTTGTAAATTTGTCTACAAAGCTTAGGCTAACAAATGGACAATTTTGTACTTATTGCCGGTTTTGACAATTTTGATCTTACACCCGGTTTGGATAATTTTGCCCTTATACTTGGTTTGGACAATTTTGCTCTTACACCCGGTTTGGATAATTTTGCCCTTATACTCGGTTTGAATAATTTTGCTCTTACACCCGGTTTGGATAATTTTGCCCTCATACTCGGTTTGGACAATATTGCTCTTACACCCGGTTTGGATAATTTTGCCCTTATACTCGGTTTGGACAATTTTGCTCTTACACCCGGTTTGGATAATTTTGCCCTTATACTCGGTTTGGATAATTTTGCTCTTACACCCGGTTTGGATAATTTTGCCCTTATACTCGGTTTGGACAATTTTGCTCTTACACCCGGTTTGGTTTAGATTTATTTGTTTTGTTTTACGGCATACCAACCTCAATGGGCTATTTAATGCCGACAAGATTTGTTTTGCTCTTGATATTTTTTCCAAAAATATATTGCTAGTAATATTTATTTTTCCAAAAATGTATTGCTGGTAATATTTTTTTTCTTCAAAAATTGTATTGCTGGTAATATTTTTACAAAAATGTATTGCTTGTATTAAAACTTATTTTTACACCTTCATAGTGTTTTGACCCTAGTTTGGGGGTTAACTATTTGCTCATAGCTGGGACTTTAACAGGTGCTACCACCACAGGTCAAGATGGACCTGGAAACACTAGCAATTAAGATGCGCTTGCACGCTCATCAAAACCTCCTGATCTTGCTGTTTGACGTAGTTTATCGTCTTACCCAGGACACGGATGTAGTTCATCGTCTTACTCAGGACGTTTTCACACCCGGTATATATTTAATTTATATTAAGTATATATACTATATATTGTATATATAGTTATTAGAGTATATATATATATATATATATATATATATATATATATATATATGTGTGCGGCATAGAAGTTACGTACTCCGGTAAAATTATCGCCTTCTGTAGTGAGCGTTGGGGACATATTTAGCCATTATACTTTGCAAAATCCACACACTCGAATTCATAACACCTGGTATTCCAAAGCGATTACTGAGCAGGCCCGACATTGCTTAACTTCAGTGATCTTACAAGAATCGATGTTTCAAAATGAAATGGTCGTAAACCTAGCCTAATCAAGTAAAAGACCATTTTATTGACGTATATCTAAGGATAGAACTTTAAATTGGTCAGCTATATATCTAGATATGGTAAATTGGTCTGCTATATATCTAGGTATGGTAAATTGGTCTGTTATATATCTAGATATGGTAAATTGGTCTGCTATATTTCTAGATATGGTAAATTAATCTGCTATATATCTAGATATGGTAAATTGGTCTGCTATATATCTATGTATGGTAAATTGGTCTGCTATATATCTAAGTATGGTAAATTGGTCTGCTATAAATCTAGATATGGTAAATTGGTCTGCTATAAATCTAGATATGGTAAATTGGTCTGCTATATATTTAGGTATGGTAAATTGGTCTGTTATATATCTAGATATGGTAAATTGGTCTGCTATATTTCTAGATATGGTAAATTAATTTGCTATATATCTAGATATGGTAAATTGGTCTGCTATATATCTATGTATGGTAAATTGGTCTGCTATATATCTAAGTATGGTAAATTGGTCTGCTATAAATCTAGATATGGTAAATTGGTCTGCTATATATCTAGGTATGGTAAATTGGTCTGTTATATATCTAGATATGGTAAATTGGTCTGCTATATATCTAGGTATGGTAAATTGGTCTGCTATAAATCTAGATAGTTTTTACAAAATTCAAAGGATCTTATTGTTCCCAACCTGGAATATCGGCTTCTATGTAAACTGGACATAGGAGGACTATCAACGGGATTAGTATCATAAACAATTTCTTTCAATTCAAATCAACTAACTACATGGTTTCTTCTTCAGAGTAATCCCTCTCAAGTCTATGAACTGCTGGAAGGATTTGTCTTGGATGTCCCTCAACTCCGTTGCTACGGCCGTGTCTTTCATATTAAAATTGTTCTAATGAGATTTCAGCGATCCTTCACGAATTTAAACATACTACGAGATTGGCTATACATGGGCAACGTAGAAATTACGAACTCCGGTAAAATTATCACCTTTTGTAATGAGCGTTGATGATAAAAATTAACAGTTAGTGGCATTATCGCTCTGCTTAAATGATTTTAACACATTAACTGCCAATTTTCTTTAATGCGCATTTTTGCCCCAGACAGGTGTCTTAGGAGTTAAAACAACATACAATATTTAAATTTCTCCAAATAGCTGGTACCTTGAAACTTTATAGAAACTTGAACATCAAATATATATGTGTATCAAAGCATCAAAACATAATATAATAATAAAATAATAAAAAATATACTGTTTATAATAGTCATTATTTTTCTACTCGTGAAATGTAAAATTACGACAGAAAGACTTTTCTATGATTAGTTACGGCTAATAATAAAAACTTTAAAGGCTAAGTGTTTTAAAACATACCTCTGCAAATGCAATGTATGTAAGATATTCAATGTAAATACAAAGAATAACATGTAGTGAGTTTAATTTTAACAGATCCCCACATGAGGCTTATGGCAGGTAATGAGTTAAATAATACAAATATTGTCTGCATCATGGATGGCATTAAAATTTAAATATTTTCTGTGATCTTGTATCAAAATAGAAGTACTAGTTTAGTAATGAATCATTGATTTAAAACAACTAAAAATCATCTCTATCTATAAAAGGCAGGATGTGTGTGTGTGTGTGTGTGTGTGTGTGTGTGTGTGTGTGTGTGTGTGTGTGTGTGTGTGTGTGTGTGTGTGTGTAACGAATGCACGGCCGCAATTTTCGGCGGATTTGCATCAAAATTTACATGCACATGCTCCAGGTTAGTGGAAAGGCCAAGACAGACTTTGCATTTCCCAACTCCCATCGATAGTGGAAAGAATCGATTTTTTCATGCTTCTACGGAAATTTTCATGTAGTTTGCGGCCATTTTCTACTGGCCAGAGTGAAAGCCTATAGCTGGCTGCCACGAATAGGCAGGAAGATTCTATTGGCCAGCGTGAGAGCCAACAGCTGACTGACACGAATGTTAACTAGCATGCCAGCATGCAAAGAAATCGATAGCTGCATTCGTTAAATCTGCATGGCACTTTACTCCAATTGGCTCATTCGCTTGCTTAAACTCAACGTTGATTCTGATTCCGCAGAACTGGGCTGGGTGTGAAAAAGTATTTGTTGTTAACATTCTTTTTTCATTCGGTTTTTCCAGTTACGAGTCCTTTTTTTAAAGCTGATCGTTTTGTGTTCATTTTGTTTAGTTCTTTTTTCGTAACAGATTTAATGTTTAGTATAGAACTTAGCAAAAATTCGCAGTGTGAGATAGGCAAGAAGTAAGGCATGTAGCAACATCAGCACGGCAAAGGGCTCTCCTTTAAAGGCAAGGAAGGGCAAAAATATTTTAAGTCAAAGGATAGCGATTGCTGTATGAGTCGTACGATTTTTGAATCAAGCATGGGCAACGCCGGGCCATGCTGCTAGTCAGATATAAATACGGATTTAATTCTCGATTCTATCAAAGATAAGCATTTAATATTTTTCAGACCGCTTGATTAATTTCATTAAAAAAAAACAATTACAATCCCATATCTGTGGATTCTTATTACAGAGATAAAGAAATATGTTCGAACAAAGTTTAAATAGAAGGCATCACGAAAGCCATTGTTCTTGGAGAATTTCAGGATTCACTCGACTTGCCAAAGTTTTACGGTGATTAAATATTGAATTTGAAGCGTTTGTGGTTACACTCCGATAAACAGATCTTTAAATGCAACGGAGCATGGAGAGAAACCATTTGAAATGAAAAATAGAAGGGATTGCTATTTCCCTATGCCTATAGAAAGGATATTCGGCTGGTGCAGATGCTCCTGATATATATCTCTAGTCTGGTGCACCTGTTATATTTCTCGAGGTTCTTGATAAAAGCTAAAGAAAGGGGGGGGGTGTAATGTTATTGATCTTTGATCTAGGATCTCGGTTTCAGTTGCTTTCCAATCGCCTGTAAAGTATCTGCACTTCGACTCTTTTATAAATATCTTTTTATGACAATTCTTCTAATGTGCTTTTCACTTTGGTACTTTGACTTCACGAATTTAAACGTTGTAATAGATTGACAACAAGGTTTCATAATGTTACTCTCGAATTTCTAGCCTCGCTTCCGGCTTCTTTCTTTTCTGTCAACTACGATCTTCAAAAATTTAAATGCAACGTCAATCGTCATCTCTTTCTGAATCCTCTTCTCATATTGTCCTTTCTCCTCCCTTAACTTTTTCCTATTTTCTTTCATTCTTAGTCTTGCGTGTTTAGTCCAATCTGTGAAAGACTGTGCTGGTGAAAATAAGGAATGATTTCTGGTAATGATTATTTGATTCACAAACAAGAGGTGTATATGGATTTATTACAAAATATCATTTTCCGCACGCAGAGCAAAACTGATATGCGGTATAACGATTAGAGGCTCGCAACGTGAAATCGGGGATCCGGGTTCGAATTTCGGTCGAGATCGTTTCCTTCACTTTCGCACAAATACGCCTAGGAAAAGTATAAACCCATCTTTTGATACTGACAGGACGTAATAAAGTCAAGAAAAACAAAGGAAAGTAGCGAGTAACCTACCTAACGGATATGTGTAAATGGCTGGTCGAAAAGACAGACTTTACTAAGAGCTACAAAAGAAAGGAAATTGTGGAGAGCCATGATCATCAACCTCCTGAAGAAACTCGGCGCATAGAAATACCACCACTAACCCCTGCAACACAGAGATAACAAGTTTTGTGAAAGTGACCAGTTCACAGAGTCTAGGATGTTTCCGGGCGTCGTGAGTATCGAGGTCCATGTTATTCTGACCATTCGGCTCGCACGGGGATTTCTAAACCATCACCGCTATCGGTGGTCAAAGGCACGTCTGTTTTTGCATACTCATGTTTCACAATCACGTTAACCACAATATTTGCCGTCCTAACTTTCTTGATATGAATCTGCTGGTCTACGACGTCTGGGAAATCGACGAGGAGAAGGCCACTCAGGGGTCCCACAATGCCGCATTTCCGACAGTTCTTGAGCAATAAGATCCCTTTATTTTAATAAGTGAGCATTGAGGTCAGCACCCAGCGGCAGCAGTTCGTTTCATGCTTAAACGCAATTATCAGACGGATGGCATGACGATTGCGTTTAAACATGAAACATACTGTCTCCGCTAGGTCCTCATTGTCCACACACTCTATCTTTGATAGCTCATAAATATAGCATTTAAAAGTGTTATTGCCTACAAAAATGACGTAGAAAACATTCATTTCGCATTCATTAACAAACACTTCCTCTCATCAAACACTCTCTACAAGATATTAAACAAAACAGATTAAAAATTACATACAGTTGCACCGAGAATATGACACAAATAATAAAAAAGCACAACAGGAAAACAACCAACAAACCACCCGAACACCTCAAACCCACGTAGAAGAAAGAACGAATATCCCTTAAATTGCAATTGCGTGCAGAACAATGTAATATACCAAGCCACTGTAAAATCAGCAGATAACGAAGAACAAATACACATCGTACTAATAGAGGGACCTTGGAAACAAAGAAACTACGCACATGAAACATCCTTTACAAATAGAAAAATAAGCGAACCGTACAATGCTTTCTAAACCTAGCTAGGTGATTAAAAACAACGACCAAATCACATTAAAAATATCATGGAAAATAAAGAAAACATCGTCAGCCTACAACAATAAATAAAAACTGTAAACTCTGTCTTGAGGAGAAAATAGATATAGTTACCTTCCCAGACTGATATAAAGTGTTAAATAAATGAACAGAACTCATCTTTAAATGCAGACATGAAAACAAATTTTTACTACCTTATTTAAAAATCGAAAAATTAAAAACGAACAAGAATAAACAACAAAAAAATAAAATAAATAAGCAAAAATAAATAAAATAAATTAATCCAAACCAATAGATAAGTAAATAAGTAAATAAAACAAATTAGCAAACCACGGGCGTACACATAAACATAAGAAAACGTAATAACAACAAGCACCAATAAAATAATCAATAATAAATAGCAAAGTTAACAAACAAGTTTATAAATAGACCCAAAACTATAATCCAAAATTATTTCCACCCAACAGCCCTTGGAATAATTTGAAGGATAACTGTTACCGCCTGCCAAAATAGCCGTTAGAACAATACAACAGACTAACCACAATGCATCACTGATATGTATATGTAAACAGTCGAGCAAAAACACATTTGACCTGACGATTGTGTATAAGATGAAGCAAACACTCTGGGTGCTAACTTTAAATTCCAATTTTATATTTACATACGCTCTATCCCTGATATTGAGCACTTTAACCCTTAAATATAACATACAGAGACACACACAGACACACATCTATATATATATATATATATATATATATATATATATAAAGTTGAAAAGACAAAGTAGAAAATTTATTAACGACCCGTTTCGTAGACAGCATCTACTCTCTTCCTCAGGTTAGAGAGAATGCACAGCTAGTATTCAAAATTGAGGAAGCCAAAGAAAGCAAACGCTCTCGACGAAACACGTCGTTAATAAATTTTCTATTTGGTTTCATCGTTTTCACATTCGTTTAGGATGCCATTATACATCCTACAGACATATATATATATATATATATATATATATATAGAGAGAGAGAGAGAGAGAGAGAGAGAGAAAGAGAGAGAGAGATGAGCTGGGGAGAGAGAAGGGGAGTGAGAACAGAAGGCGTGGGAAGATATGGACTTTGTTGATAGAGGAGACAAAAGAAAAATACACCATAAAACAAATGCTGACACGTGAATAGCAGGCTTTCCCGTGCCGATACCGTTTCTCCTCACAGACAAAACACGGATAGGCGTCTCTCTCAGTAGTCACGCTACACTACTCCCGCACGTGCTGTGGGTGTGTGCGACCGACAGTCGATCGTCAAAACAAAACAATAACAACAACAAAAAGAGAAATTACTTCATACGTGTTAGTCAGTGATATTTTCATTTCGCTACCTTCGTATTTAGAAGACCAAATATACCCACGCTAAAAAAAAATGTACCTATTTTATATACGAGGGTTACTGCAAAAATAAATGTCCCTTATTTATTATTTTATGGTTAGTTTTAAGTATATGATATCATTTTAAGTTATGTTATATTTATGGGTTAAATTGCTTCTGGCCTACGAAGTCATGATCATGAATGTTCATGTTATGCGAATAGAGATAAAAATTACTCACCATTAATCCAGTTTATGTATATGGTAAAATAACGCCTGACACAAAAGTTTATTTATAAATGCAGACATGAAAACAAATCCATATTTCAATTCCTACAACCACATCACGACTCCAGTGATTAAACAATAATCCATAACATGAAGCTAAGAAACATTCTTTAAAAAAAACAACTTTAGAACGAAAAAGAATTTTTAAATATAAATAAACAAAAATTAAATAGTAAATATATATAACTAGCAGCATAGCCCGGCGTTGCACGTGCTTGATTCAAAAATCGTATGACTCATACAGCAATCGTTATCACTTGACTTAAAATATTTTTGCCCTTCCTTGCCTTTAAAGGAGTGCCCTTTGCCGTGCTGATGTTGCTACATGCCTTACTTCTTGCCTATCTCACACTGCGAATTTTTTCTAAGCTTTATACTAAACATTAAATCAGTTACGAAAAAAGAACTAAACAAAATGAACACAAAACGATCAGATTTAAAAAAGGACTCGTGCCATGCAGGAGGATATATATCACATAATCGCTTAATACGCTTTTCTTTGTTTCTAACGAAGTTTTTCCCGACACAGGGAAAATTTTATCCTTAAAAATAAGCTGATAAAAATTGAAAAAAAAACCTTTTGAAAGGACTTTCGTTCGCTGGTCAAATACATTCAATATATAAACATACATATATATTTCAAAAGAAAAGCAATACCTTAAAATGATTTTTTAAAATGAAATATCTTTTTTCAAGCTTTTATTTTAGTTTTTATTTCTAGCTAACAGATTAAATTTAATATTTCCAATAAGAAAAACACTTTGCCGTATTTCAAAACGAATTGGTTGGAATGCGTTTTTTAAGCAGTAAAAATGGCTGACTTACGTATATTTACAATTTTCTCAGCAATAATTCTCTTTATTAAAAAAAAATTCTAAAATGTTATTTGAGAAAGATTAGCTGATTTAAAGTTTAATTAACCTGCGTTGAGACATATTATTTACTTTTAGTTAAAATATCACAGGAAAGTATTTTTACACGGGGGTGGGTGGGTGGTTTGTGAGATGTTGACAACTATCTCGATAGGCTTATGCTTGGAGTTTTTAATACGGGAGACATATCTCTAAAAAATACTCAACAAATATAGCTTTAGCGCGTTTTTATATAATTTCTAACTAACCAGTTGTCATGGGTCTTTACCTATAACTACAGAATGAACTCTTCCTAACACTATGTATACTACGCCTCTCAAGAGAGAAGGACGAATCGAGTCGAGCCGATAGTAGTTCACTCCAAACCAGACTGACAGTCTTACTAACACCTTCCACATCTTGTATTATTATTTCATGTAATATACCTTCGTTATTTCTGCCCTTGTGTTCATGTTGTTCTTCCTTGGTCTTAACCTGGACCATAACACCAGTTCATCTTAAAAATGTAGGAAAATATTCTAAATAATCCAATCTGTTATTGAATGTTAGGTACTTTGGCTTTATTATTACTATAGTTACCGCTTTTGTTTTCGGATAATGTTCTGTATAGACGTCCGTATTTACAAAAATCGACACGATTATACACACACACATATACACACACGCACACAAAAAAAATTCAACATTTTAAAATTGTATTATTTACATTATTCGGACCTTTATCCTCATCTTCATTGCCATATTTACAAAGTTTCGGTCGTTGTATGCCCCGGCCTTCTTCAATATATGTCTATATCTCTGAGGTGAGGTATTATGGTCACGTGTATTATTTACATTATTCGGTCTGTTATCCTCATCTTCATTGTCATATTTACGTTTCGGCCGTTGTACTCTTCAGATGATTGGAATTTTGAACCAAACCCTTTATTTCATCCACCATTGCATTGATTGTTCTACTTCCACATGCCATGCCTCTTCTGGATGTCTCGGTTATTTCCCTTTAACTCAACTCTCCAAGTTTTGGTTCACCACTGCTGTCGTCTGGTACTGAACTCACAACTCTTTGAGTCTAGTCACCGAATCCAACCAACGCGCCTTTACCTACTGGGTCACGTGTCCTTGAGTAATGTAACTGAAGAAATTCTAACGATTGTCTATTACAAAATACATGTCTGTCCAACTCTCTTGTTTATCTGAGCGTTATGTCTACAACATAAAATCCGACTGCTGAAAAATTTTAAATAGGGAGTACTAAGAATGCTTTTAAAACTAGGTGGTACCAACATATCCTATCTTTCACCAATAGCGCTTATAAAAGTAGAACATCACTTTCCAAAGACTTTGGGAATTTAAAAGAGCTTAATAAAACTCTTACAGTAAAATGGAAAGTTTAAAAAAAAAGCTAGAACTTGTAAATCCTTAAATGAACCTTTGTTATGCTTACATGAGAAATTGGAAATTATTATATGTGGTAATAAAATTCTCTATTAAACTAAAGAAGTGAATTAACTGTAAAGTGCAGGTATAGTTTACCTTTCCCCTTACAATATGATTAAACTTTGAATATGGTAGCAGTATTTCATATGGTCATTTAATATAGCTATGTATTGTTGTCTAGTCGATATTATTAACGTCTTATATTGATGCTTGACATTTTTGAAATTTTAAACGGTTTAATTGTATTCACTGGTTTCTTAAAGGGCCCTTTAAATTTTCAACTACAAAATCTATGTCATAATTAGCTATACGTTTGATTATCTTCCTGCGCCACCCCTTAAATTCTTATGAGAAAACTGAACAAGTCATATTTGTCAACAATTATGATACAGTGTTGCCACTCGCTTATACTTTGAATTAATCTAATATCTGCCACAAATGACTTTGTCTAGGATTCTATTTCAGGCTACATTATGCTATGATCTTTTTTTTATGTTAATTTTGAATTTAGCATAGGTTTGAAACCTGATTGGTTAATCAAGATCTCATTAACAAGAGTCATTTTAAGTTTAATCTTGTGTTTTATCATTTTCTCTTCCTTTCCAAAAAAAGTGGAGGTATTTTGGTTTTGAAATTAAAATAATCGTTTACTCGCCTGTTATTAACCATCGCCTGAAGAAGCACAACTTAGTGCCGAAACACGAAAGATATGTACAGTATTTACATTATTCGGAGTATTGTCCTCGTCTTTGTCGCCATATTTATTATTATGGTGACAAAGATGAGGACAATAGTCCGAATAGTGTAAATAGTGTACATAATAACTCATCTCAGAAATATAGACAGATACGAAAGATATGTGCAGTGATTTGAACCTGTTTTTGTTTTAATTTCGTTTAATATATATATATATATATATATATATATATATATATATATATATATATATATTGGGATGTTTTTATCGAGACCAGTATTGTCTACTAATTTTCAATTGAATCATTACATATTCACGGACAAGATTTTTGGTGGTATCATTAATGGAAGAGAGAAAATCGCCGTGTTGATACAATTTTTTTAAGCATTTCACCCCAACCAATAAAAAAAATGGGGCTACAGAGAGTGTAAGTAAAAGGGAAAAGACTGGGTACAAAGGAAAGGAGGAAAAGAAGAACGGAGGAGGATAAAA
The DNA here is from genome assembly GCA_903632075.3 of Acanthosepion pharaonis. Taxonomy (NCBI): domain Eukaryota; kingdom Metazoa; phylum Mollusca; class Cephalopoda; order Sepiida; family Sepiidae; genus Acanthosepion; species Acanthosepion pharaonis. The sequence goes on along the minus strand of CAHIKZ030004816.1, from coordinate 900,998 downwards.
AGAAAAACAGGGATAAAGCAACAGATGTCGATTGACATTGTATTTAAATTTTAGAAGATTATAATTATCAGGGAAGCAAGTATGAGGAAGGGAGTTCCACTGTCGGGAAGTGCAAGAAAACGGCTGTTGGAGTAGAAGAGGCGGTTACATTTAACTGTTTCGACAGTAAAAGGGTGGGAACAAGATGCCAACCTAGTAGCACGCTTAAATTCAGGCAGTCATGGCACAAGTGAAAATAGATCGTCAGAGCAGATGCCATGAAAATATTTATAGAAAAGACAGAGGGCAGCCATATTACGTCGGTGAGAAAGTGACTGTAGTCGAGACCCCAAGTCAGGACCGATCACACTTCATATCCGTCTTTGGATTTTGTCGAGAATCTCGAGATGAACAGCGGGACACCAGACCAACAAGAGACCAAGAAAACGCAATGAGGCGCCCTCGTAGTGTTGAGCATCAACCATGCTGATAGAAGGCAGGGAAGTTACTCTATGGTGAGTAAATGAGAGCACTTTCGGTTTGGATGCATTGAAATTCACAAGCCATTTCCTGCCCTAATCAACCAGTTATTGGATGTCGTTTTCAAGAACAACGGCCAGATTAACTTCGTCAGCAATGCCGGATTTACTATTGAGATAGGGGTGAATGGTAGCGTCGTCTGCGTAGATGCCTACTTGAGAATTGATGACGTCAGGGAGATCATTGATGAAGATTACAGTGTAGGACCAAGGATAGAACCTTGAGGAACATCAGCGTTCATATGGAAGGAACTGGAAGAGAACAAGTTCAGGACAAATTTCGTTTTGCGGTTAGACAGAAATGATTGGATTAAATCAAATAATCGTCCTGTAATACCGTAGCCCTGAAGCTTACATAGAAAGCTAGCATGCCAAACCCTGTCAAATGCCTTCGATGTATCTAGAGAAACAGCTCGAGCTTCACCGTTATTATCAAGAGCTTGGTATAGACATCAGTAATGGGCCGGGCAAAGCGGAAAATATATTGGTTGTCAGAGATCAGATTGTTGGAGGTGAGATGCTTAACTACTCCGGTATTAATTAAAGCCTCGAAAACTTTGCCGAAGAGTCATAGGATGGTAGTTAGATGGTCTAGATAGGTGTCTACAGTTCTTGAAGACCGGGACGAAAGAGGAGGACTTCCAATAGGATCGAAAGCAATAATTGGCGAGGTAATCGTTGTATATTTTGAAGAGAACTGGAGTTCAGCACACGTCAATAATCTTTAGAACCAAACTTGAGAGATGCAATATGTTGTTTCATGCTAACAACAAACTAACTTTGCTTCATTGAGGACACGCTTGCACTCATTACGAGCAGAGACAAAGAGACGTCTGTTGCAATCAGACATATTGCTCCGGTACGGACGGAAGAAGTGATTCCTATGGGCTATAGCGGTATACTTTTACCCATTAGGAGACCATAGAGGCACATTTTTGTACAGGTTGATTAAAAATCACATTCCAAGGGACGTCGCGAAGGAAATTAAGGAACGAGTCCAGGTCTGCGCGCTGATAACAGAATGATATTCTGTTAGTAGGAGGTTCATGACTGGAGGAAGGAGATGTTAACAGACACCACTGCGTGATCAGAGTTGCCAAGAGGGCAGAGCTGTCTAGCACGACAAGAATCAGGGATGAAGGTAAAACGAAAAAGGAAGCGTTACCATCCTGGTTACTGGAGAAACGCGTAGGAAAGTCAACCACTTGCGTGAGTTATTAAGGGTTTGGATGCCAATGAGGTCAGTTACAGAGTGTTTAAGCCACATGGTACATATTATTTTATTCCGAGTACTTTCGACATAACACAGTGTTGTCATCAAGGCGTATTTCGAGACAGATATTGTAGTGTTCATCATTTTCAAAGACAAAATTGCTATATTCATTTGAAAGTTATTTTTTTTCCTTGTGAAGTGAAGAACACTGAGTGAGTTCTGTGATTAGCTTGAGTAATGCTTCAGAGAGGTTATTAAGTACGGTGTGTTGAGTGTTTTTAAGAAATAAGTATTAAAAGTATTAGTAAAAACTTCAATACTTTAAACTATCAACCGTACACATTTTAAAGCATTTGTGAAGTATTCATAATTAATTTTATTAAGGTTTGTTTTTTGTTTTTTTCAACAATGTTTAGTTTATGTTTATTATTTTCATGAACATGTATAGATGTATTTTCAACAAGAATTTTTTTCTGAATTTTTTTTTTTTGACAGGTATTCTGTTGTAAAATGCAAAGTAACTATTAAATATATATTAATAAGTATACATAATACCCCACGCTGACAGTACGACTCAGAGTTTGATGCACCGCGCAATCGTCAAGTACGGAGAGCTGATCTCAGTCTAGACTGTGATCAGCTCTTACATGGTGAATGAAACTGCGAGTCGTACAGTCGGCGTGGGGTATTTTATACGCACGCACACACACACACACACACACACACACACACACACAAACACACACATATATATATATATATGTGTGTGTGTATATATGTATGTATGTATGTATGTATGTAAAGGCAGCATATCTTCATTCAAACATGTTTAGTTAATGGGGTTTTTCTTACTCACTTTTGCAAAGGTTTTAAGAAACTGCTCCGTGAATTTGAGAGGATTAAAATGAAAACAGACATAATATGTCTTGATTATTCAACCAAAAATACTCGAATATATATATATATATATATATATATATATATATATATATATATATATATATTTTATGTTTTTTTCATGTTTATATATATATATATATATATATATATATATATATATATAAATATAAAATGGAAAACCGTTTCATTGATATTAGATATGATTACGCGTTTCGCCTTTCTAGGCTTTATCAGAATACATAGACATAACTAAAAACATAAATATTTTACTTTCAACCCATTCCGAAAAAGGTGGATAAGGATTTACCTTAAATTCATCCAATTTAAGAAAATCTATATGAATCTTCCGAGCCATTCTGGAAATAAGTTTACCTTTAATTCAATACAGAAAAGTTGGGGGAATATATAAACTTTTGACATGAACTAAGAATTGTAAAGACGAAATACAGAAAAAATATTAACGTATATTTTTGTTTTTGTTTTTTTTTAAGTCACGAATTTTCATCCTTTTATTTCATCACGAGAAACGCCAACGTAGCGGGAAAAATTACCAACAATTTATCATTTAGGTGTACACAAAAAAAAACACACACACATATATTTATTTTTTTCGTTTTTTATCTGATGAAGTCTAGAAAGGCGAAACGCATAATCTAGTTTCAATGAAACAGTTTTCTATTTGCCAAATTTCTTCAGATTTTTTGGGATTCTATATCCGATTTTATACACACACACGCGCGCGCGCACACACACATACACATATATATGTGTGTGTGTGTGTGTGTTTAAATGTTTTGTTTGTTTTTTAAATAAAAATTTAGAGATGTCATAACTTAATTACCTTCCCTGATGTTTACATTATAAAAAATCGTACAGTACATAACCTTGGCGTATAAATACAACAAATTTTGTCTTAGCAAAAATAACAAGTGTTCGAAATTTCTGACCATGAAATCTGTATAGATTCTAACACAAACGATTTAGGCCTGAGTTTCCCAAACTGATCAATATTAAAGGGACAGGGACCGATGAGACATCTTGGGAAATCGAAGTTGACTTTGGATCGATTGATAGGATTTGTTAATACAGAAGAATATAAACATCTCATCATTGTACGCTTTGGTAGACTTTCAGCAGTTAGCACTGAAATTGCCTTGAAAACTCCACTAGTTTTGTATCAGTCAGTTACGTGCCATGCATGATACACACTTAAGCGATCATGTATCTTTCGACACATGACTGACGAGGCAGATTTTTCCGCAGTAGGTTGCCATTTCTTTCTACGGTAGTTTCCATCCAAAGCTATAGAACCCGTTCTGTCCTGCTATTAACACATAGTTGGAGGCGGGGAGAAGAGGATTCATACTTTTCCCAAGGGTATTAGCATGTAAGTGAATGTAATGGATTCGACTGGAATTCGAACTCGGCCCTCCGATTCCTCTTCCATTACTCCACGGTGCCTCCTCGTTCATAGAGTAATTCGGAAGACAATATTTTAGCTCGTTTCTTCCGCTCTACTAGGGTAACTATGCCAGATAAGAATACGAAAATAAATTCTACCAACGTCAAATAATTGTTTATTTGCTTATAGTCTTCGTCAAATTAATATCTTTCTTCGAAAATTCGAACCTCTCGCGTGAGTGAGTGCGAGCGATTTGGCGGTCTCCCTCATGCGTCGGCCGTTTATATAACTTTCTGTCATCGGTTTTGTATATATTCTTTTATTTTTAAAATAAAATAGCCATTGCCCTACGACAGGGCAACACCACAGTTGCTGTATACTGGCATAATCCTTCTTGTTTATGTTGGTGCATTCACTAACATACTTTGAGATTCGATACAGCACTTGGTGGCTTTGAAGACATTTTCTTCTTCAACCGTCGAGGTCCATTCTCTTAGGTAGGTCAATGAAGATCGTTTTCCATGGCCAGTCTTCTTAAGCTTATCATATTTTTTTTTCAATCTATCCCCCCTCCAAACAACGCGATAGTACGGGGCTACTGGGGGAGTGATAAGGGTGTAGAGAAGTAGCTAGAAACCGAATTCTAAACAGGAAACAAAGGATAATTCTCTATTCCTCTTCAAAATATGGAGAGGAGTATGAACCGGGCGATAGGAGTATGTCGAACAGAACCCTTTATTTCTCTCACTGGGGTAGACTATTCTAGTTCTACGTGCCATGTTTAACGGATGTCAGTTATCAGTTATCTTCTGTTAATTCCCCTCTCTAATTTCTCCAAAGACAGGACCCAAAGACTGTGAGTTCAATACTTGGTTAAGGCAGTGGAGAACTTGAAGAGGGGAATTCACAGGAGATAACTGATAGCTAGCATCCATTAAACATGGCACGTGAAACTAGATCAGTCTACCCCAGTGAGCGAAATAAAGGGTTCAGTTCGACATTCCAACCACCTAAAGAAGGCCGGAGCGTACAACGGCCGAAACGTTGTAATAAATATGGCGACAAAGATGAAGACAATAGTCCGAATAATGTATAATAGTATGCCTGTTTACTGATTCCAGTAAACGTAACTGCTTGCACGACTCATTTCCCCCAACATGAATAAATATCTGTTTCTCGTATTGTCTGAGAACTTTACAGTTAACCATCGTATAAAAGACTTTCGTCTGACTCCGACAATTTTATTCTAGTTCGAATGTCATCACTCTAACAATGTTTATGTTGACCTGATTAGTGAAAACTACAATAATTTATTACCAACTTGCTTCTCCTCTACCGTCTAATATTTTCTCTATCATTCTCACTGACTCTTCCAGGCCTCAACGCAAATAGCGCATAAACTTCCAATATGAAGACAATCATACATGTTCCTCATTAAGCAAATGCATGTCATTGAAAAATGTATCCGTTCTTAGGTCGTAAATTCGTTTTTCTTGACATCACTTTAATCAACTGCAGATTTACATTAACGGTGTGGTGTTCCTCTATCGTAGGGCAATGGCTAGCATAATTGTTTATTTTAAAAATAAAAGAATGAATAATTCCAGCAAAACTAATTAATCAAGATATATTACACTACCTGCAACTACACTTGAACAGAATTTACATGAGTAACTCAAAAATTATTCGCACTTTCGCCATAACCTATCTTTAGGTTTGTAACATTGCCTTCTGCACATGCGTACATTTAGTTGGTACTATTGTGGTCACATGATCGAAGTTTGAGCTTGACCGCGCCAGTTTTCTTGCTGCTGTTACAGTGTAAACATAGCCGCTCCGCTAGCCGTGTGCACCAAGGAGGAACAATCAGTAGTGATACGACTTCTCTGGTCAGATTTTGTATCAGGTACTGATATTCTTCCGAGGCTTTTAATACAATACGCGACGGTACACAACCACCTAGAAATGCGTATAAGTAGGTAGAAGAAAATTAAAATGGCCGAACAGAGGAAGGATCAAGAACGCCGTCAACCTCCACCTCTGCCGAGAAGATACATCAGCCTCGAAAGATGGTAAATGGCCAGCCGGCAAGTTATCCTGCATGTTTTCGAAATTCTAAAGTATTATGAAATTAAAATAAATTAGCATATGTAAGTTTTAGTATACTCTTATGTTAAGTCTTAAAAAAATTCAATGTTCACACAGAATTGAAATAAACACGTGAGACCTACAATAAATGATACTTACATACATGCACGCATACATACCTACGTATACACGAAAGTCTATCCAGCCAATTAACATTTTCAAAAAATAGAATTAAATATCGAAACAACCCTACATTATTACAATTGCAAAAATACTATGAGGAAGCAAATTAAAAAAAGTTAACTTTTTAAATTTCTAATATTTCTACTCCTTGTTCCTTACTAAATCCTGAATCCGTATATCTATCTATCTATCTATCTATCTATCTATCTATCTATCTATGCCTATTCATTCTTTATCTTGAAAGTCTTAAGTCTTGAAAAATGAAACGTTCGCACAGAAACACGTGAGACCCACAATAACTGATACTTACAAACATACATACATGCATGCATACAATTTAATTTAAACGACAATTTATCCATCGCTCACTATATATACATATATCTACACACACACGCACACACACATATATATATGATCATATATATATATATATATATATATATATATATATATATGTTGGTGTGTGTGAAGATGCTTATATAAATACAGGTATATATATATATATGTGTGTGTGTTTGTGCATATATATATATATATATATATATATATATATATATGAACCTTTTTATATATGTTAAATATATGTTATAGTTGGTACTGTTGTGCTCACATGATCAAAGTTTCAGCTTGACCGCGCCAGTTTTCTTGCTGCTGTTACAGTGTAAACATGGCCGATCCGCTAGCAGTGTGCAACAAGGAGGAACAAAGATAAAAGCCTACATTTGTTTATTCATTTGATAAGATCAGAAGGAAAACGTGGCTTTTATCAATTCATATCTTTTATAAAGTTCTCTTCCTTAATATTTTTTTTTTTTTTTTTTTTTTTGTATTTCAAATATGGGGTGATTCAAAATGGCGCCCGACTTCTGCTTTGATAGCTGCAAATTTGTTTTTTTTTATATTACAGTGTACAAGAAGGTAGATATCCATGGAAGACAAGTTTATCTAACCGCTTATTCGGAGGTAAAATTATTAAGGAATAGTAACTAAGCTGTTTTATATAGAATGTTCAGAGGCCCTGACTTGTGATCAATGCAACATTGCAAACGAACACAAACAGATGGGCACCAGTGGCGATTCTACGGCGGGGGACAGAAGGGGCCAATAGCCACCCCGCTGAATTTTGGCTGGCCCCTCGGTTGACCCCCCACTTTCTAAGTTTTGTAGAGGAAAAACATCAGAGCAGAAAACTTACATTTTCTGCTAATATTGACGTTAGTATTAACCCTTTGATTTTGTTTAGAAGTTAACCTCTCTTGTGGTCCAACAGCTTGAGAGTGAAAAGGAGGGCAAGAATAGATTAGAACTTCACTACTATGAATGAAACGTTATTCCGTTTAATTTAATTTCGTGAAGTTACATACTTATACTAAAACTCATTCCTAAGTTGTGTATACGATAGTGGTGTATCATAAAAATCAAGACGCTGCTTGAATTTAACCCACTCCTTCGCGGAAAAAATTCGACCCCCAAGTGGCCCCTACAAATTTCAGAGTTCTGGAAGCGCCACAGAGTGCCACACGAGCACACCGAGTTCTAAATCGATTTCCTCAATTTTTGTTGTAACTTGAGACTTCAATTGTTGATTTTTTTTTCCCGTGATAAATAATGATATTCCAAAGAACTAAAAATCTGTTGTAGGTATGAAGTCTATTGGAGTGTAACGGCCACTCAATGAAATCGCGGTGTGGGTCCGACTTTCTGGTAAAGTCTTCATTCGTCAACCATTGACGAAACGAAGACAAAAAAAAGTATGAAAGGAGATAAGTGACAAAACAAATATTAACAAGATGAGTTCCTAGAATGAGGGTGCTACATTTAACTCAACCTGCAGACAGCACACATACACACAGACATACACACTATATATATATATATATATATATATATGTGTGTGTGTGTGTGTGTGTGTGTGTGTGTGTGTGTGTGTGTGTGAGTGAAAAATATAATTTTATGGTAGGCTATATTTATGAGTGCTCGATACCAGGGTTAGAGTGCATAAAAATATAAAATTGAACGCTGGGGTAAACACCCAGCGGGTACAGGTTGCTTCATGCTTATACGCAATCGTTTAATCATGAAACACGGCATCGCCGCTGGGTGTTAACCTATACACACACACGCGAGCGCGCGCGCGCGTGCACGCATATACACAAAAATACCGGGTGTAACAGCAAAATTGTCCAAATCGTGTAACAGCATAACTGTCCATCCCACAAAATGTTTGATATAAAAAAAAAGCACACGAAACTAATTGAATTTCTTTTTTTTTCCAGGTTTTCAGATAAGACATTCAGCCAACTTGACAACATTTGTCGTAAGAATCACTGAAAAACCCTTTAAGTTAATCAACTGAAAAGAGAACAGGATAAAATCATTTTGTGTCAGCCCCACTGTCTTCTCAGCTGAGCAGTGGTGAGAGGAAAAAGATCATTCAGGCCTTTAATAATGCTTCGAACATTCATACACTGGATTCATCTTGAAAGGCCACCCAAGAACCTACCAGAGAATAAGTTTTAAACAGAGGGAAGAGTAGAGAGGAAAACTTGATCAGGACCTCACAACAAGAATAGAGATCATCATTTTAACTTAGAGCCGAAGAGATCAACTAGAAATGATCCATCCTAATCCATAAAACGTTTGGCACGTGAGAGAGGAGTTTCACCTATGACAGTCCAAAGAGCAGCGAAAAAGATTTGAAAATTAAATCACACATGAAACCTGTGAGGCATCTTTTTACTCCATGACAGAAAGTTAGACGGTTATAGAGGGAAAAGATCATCTTGAATAAATAAATAAATTAGAAAATTATCCTGGAATAATATATATATATATATATATATATATATATATATATATATATATATATATGAGCTTTTTTAATCCTTCATGAGCTTCCGATCCTTAGATGTGATTAATTAATGATGAAGATTTCATTTTCGTTTATGATCGATTTCATCACGATTCTTCTGTTAAGCTTGGAGAGGGATTATATATTCTTTTTGCGCAAAATTGTGTCCAATAATGTTATAAAAACATCGAGGAATTCCAGTAAGATATCTTTAATCATTTCTAAGATACAAAGGCTGAAATCACGTACACACACAAACACACACACACATATATCAAAAGAAAAACTTAATGCATCATTGAAAACTCGATGAGTTTTTAATGCCTGCTTCATCAGAGCGAAATTACAAATGGTTTAAAATTACAAAATGGTTTAAATTTCGCCAGGCATATTTTAAAAAAAAAAAAGAATAGAGAAAGTCTAGACCCTTGTCTATTTGGGGGGGGGTTATATTATTGAAGAGATGGATTTCTTAACCGATGTTCATGTGTGGTGGTTGGGAGAATACGAGTAACGGCTAGAGAAGTACATTAGAATAAAATCCACATCGTGATAAAGATATATATATAGATATAGATATACATACACATAAACACACATTTATATATACATTTATATATATATATATATATATATATATATATATATATATATATATATATATATATATATATGTAAACACTGTCTACTTACGGATTTGATATTATTATCTATCTATGCATTCGTCTATCATATTACCTATCGATTCTCATGTCTCTCCAGAATCTTCACACAACTCTGGAAATCACTTTCCCAGAAAATTATCGTTTATATGAGGTCACCTTCAGGAAGTTGAAATTGGTTTTAACAAACGCCGACATTAAAAACATTTGCGTAACTACACACAGATCAATCCTTGAAAACAAATGGAGCAACATTCAAAGTAATCGAGAAAATACTATGAAATAAAAGTGAATATGAATTTTGGCAAATTTACAGATAAAACAAAACAACTTATTCGGAGATTTGAAAAATCCAGTAAAAAATCTGATAGAATTTGTCCATATATATATATATATATATATATATATATATATATATATATATATATATATATATATATATATATATATATATATTGAACAATAAGAAAATTAAAATTAAAAAATTCACTAGACACACTGGGTTGTAGATTAATATTCTTTCGTTTTATTATTATTATTATTATTCCATTTAGATTCCTCGACTAGTTTCGACCAAAATGGCCATCATCGGGAGGCGAAATATTTCTGCTTGCTGTTGGCAAGGAACTACAGAAATGAATGTCTTTTGTTGGAGAAAATGAACTTTTGTCTGTAGTTTTCATTTGTTTTTTTATTTTTTTATCTTTTTCACATGAATCTTTTAACATTCCTAGTGTTGGTCAAGCAGTCTCTTTTAAGTTGTTATTTGAGATAAGAACTGGATGGATACATTTTATCCTGAATTCTCTGGTCAGTTTGACAGTTTTATTGGACCTGGTGAGGGGATGTGTCTCTGTTTAGTGTTTGTGTGTGTGTTATTTGGTTCTTAGGGAGTGAGTGAGTATGATATGTGTAAGCGTGTGTATTGCTGTAGATGTGTGTTATCATTTGGCTCATTATTATTGCACGCTATATATATATATATATAGCGTGCGATGGATAAATTGTTCACTAAATGACGCAAAAATGAAAATAACACTGACATCTCATTTTAACAGATATATTTACTAAAATTACACAAAAATATCTTGAAATAATAAAGCGTAAATTTATTCAATGAAATCGCCATTGGCTTCAAACACGGTTTCCAGATGACATCGGAATCTCCTGCAACTCTTCTGGATCGTCTCCTTGTTTAAGTTGCTGTATACTGGCATAATCCTTGCATTCATTTCATCTTTGTTGTTGCAAAGAGTATTGTTGGCCTCACCTTCAACTGAGCCCCACACATAATTACGAAGGGGGTTGAAGTCTGGGTAGTTATGCGCCAAATGTAAGGGATGGCGTTGTCGCAAACCTTGCCTGACAGCCATAACGGGGTTCTCCTGCTTGTGTGGCATGGTGCAGTGTCAATCGTTTTTTCTCTGAACTTTTTACTTCTAAAGCTCGATATCTGGAATTAGCATTCACCCACTAAATTAAGTGCATTGACAAAGAAATAGATTTGGTTATAAAATAATTTTGCAGAGTAAAATTAATGCTTTTTCATCAGTGGACATTAGAGTTATTGATTTATTCCTCCATGTATGCGTAAAATAATATATTTGCCACCGCTTATAGGACAACGTCTTCTGAGGTATGATTCTACAGCGCCAACTCTTCTCAAGAAGCCGAGTATAAATGTCTTTTAACATAACATTCCAAAATGCCCACAACTTCATCGCTATAGAATTCTCGAATCTATTACGCCATACCTATGAACGTATATATTGGTACACCTCTTCACGGGTTTGTACGGTATTGTAACTCGTGTCGCCTTTGCGACAGACAGTAACTAGGCTGGCGAGGTATCAAGTGATTTCTGTCAAAATATATCCACGGCGTGTAACGAGGATGACGGCAGATGTTGTGGTTTGACTATGACAGTGTGAAATTATTCTAAAAAGAGGACCTTCATTACATATAACCTTGTGAAAGATGTCGAATATATATATATATATATATATATATATATATATATTGATAGTTTATATATATATATATATATATATATATATATATATATATATTTTGAACTTTATTTCCCTTCTCCTTAAGCTTCCGATTCTTAGCTGTGATTAATTAATGAGAAACATGTCATTTTTTTCATCACGATTCTTCTGTTAAGCTTGGAGACGAAATCTATATTCTTAATGCTCAAAGTAGTGTCCGCTGGTGTTATAAAAGTCTCGGGGAATTCCAGTAATATATCTTTAATCATTTCTAAGATACAACGGTTCAAATCTTAATCTAAAAATTGGACAATTTTGCTGTTACACGATTTCGACAATTTTGACGTTTCATCCGCTTTATATACAGGATTAGTCAAAATTATGTTAAAATGCAAAAATCCTCTTGCACATGTGATGCATATTGTGTCAGTGAATGATTTCTAGCACAATGGGAAACGTTTATCAGTTTTAGATGTTTTACTTTTATTAAGTGATTAATTTTATTATAGATTAATAAACGTATCCTATTCATTTTGTACCTTATTATTTTGTTTATCCCGATCCATATTTGATCCACATCTGAGGCCGACTCATCTATCTATCTATCTATCTATCTATCTATCTATCTATCTATCTATCTATCTATCTATCTATGTTCATATGCCTATCTATCTATCTTTGTTCATATGCCTATCTATCTATCTTTGTTCATATGCCTATCTATCTATCTATCTATCTATCTATCTATCTATCTATCTATTAGGTTGGTGCAAAAATAATGACGTAAGAATGTCGTTTTGACGTAGAAAAGTACGTCAAAAACGACATTATTACGTCATTATTTTTTTTGCACCAACCTAATATATATATGTATACACACATACACACATACATACATACATACATACATACATATATATATATATATATATATATATATATATATATATATATATAGATAGATAGATAGATAGATAGATGTGTCGGCCTCATATATTTAGTGAATACACGTGTTTATTTTTTTTAAAGTGAAATTAACATTTACTGGCCTAGAAATCGAAACTAAATAATCGAACATAAAATCAAATTTTCATCTGTATAAGTACTGTCAATACAAACGTAATTTACCACTAGACTACAAGAAGCCCTAACAGCAAAGTATGATTAAATTAACTATTTAAGAAATGCACATCTCCCGCTGAAATCTTTCAAGGTTTATATCTATTCAGTTCAGTTTCGTATCCGAATTTAAACAATATAAGTCTGTTACAGTTATAGGATTTTTTTTAACCAGAAGTTATTTCTTCGTTCTATGTCCAACATTTTAGAGGGGTAAACGACTCACAGAATAAAAAGTGATTTCAGGTTCGATTCCTGTTGAAATCATATTTCATTTAGTAATAATTTTTATCGAGATTACGGTAGATATTAAAGATGTCTACTCAAAATCGGGTACACAACTTGTAACATTAATAGTATATATATATATATATATATATATATATACAGAGATAGAGAAGGGGATGGTAAAAAGATATACAGAGAAAGGATCAAAAACAAGACCATTACGAGGTACTTTCTAGAAGTTTGGTCAAAGATTTGGTAAGTTTGAGCCATCTGTTAATCTGGGAAATTAAACGGCGTTTCCTGGGTATCACCGGAAACTTCGTAAATCTAACTGAATCTTATATTCTTTTTTTTTTTTCACTAAGCAATCGCTCCTTCTCACTGTGTTTCTGTCCCACTTACTCCCGCATCAATACACAGATACAAACACACACACACGCATGCGCCAACACATGATAATCTGGGGAGTTAGATGGCCAAATATATAAGGGGTGATTTGGTCGCAGAAATAGTCTGACGGCCATGACTGGATTCTCCTGGTTGTGTGGCATGAGCGCAGAGTTCTGTTGCCAGACATAGGGTACTTCCAGCATCCACCCTCTTGATCCTGGTCAGCAGTACCACCTCAAGACACTAGATGTAGGCCTCAGTGTTTATTCTGAGGCCCCCTCCCCCGAGTAGGATAAATGGCGGCATAACGTCGCCATCATTAATGATCGCACCAAACAGCATGATGGTCTCTGGATGTATCATTCAACTCTTTCCGAATCCTCTGTACTGACGCTCAAACACTCGAAGTACAGCATGTCGTTTTGAAATTTCTGGGGGAGTGCATTGCGTCATGATGCTCTTTTTCTCACAGACGGTGTCCAACTGACCCTACTATAATGTGCTGTCGACAAAATAAAAAAACAACGCGCATGCGCGAAATCAGAAACATAAAATGGCGACAATTTACCTATCACAACTTATATATATATATATATATATATATATATATATATATATATATATATAAATTCAGATACATATCAATATAATTAATGAATGAATATTCATGATGTAAATATATATTAATAAAATATCTGGTAAAAAATAGTGTGTGTGTATTTTCCAATACAGTATATTTAAGCAATAATACTTCAATTAAATATGATTTATTAGGTAAAAGTAACAAGTAACATATAATGGCGACAATTTACCCATCACACTTTGTATGTATATATATATATATATATATATATATATATATATATATATATGTCTGTGTGTGTGAAAGAGAGAGAGAGTGTGTGTGTGTGCATGCGCGCGCGGGTTTGTGTGTGTGTGCGTCATATCAGTTTATTTAATTGACGTTTTCCATTAGTTACGTTTATACGTACATTCTATATTTTTATGTGCTTATGAAATCTGCGGATATTGTGAGTCTTTCTCTACGTGCATCTCTATATGGGACCAAAGATTATATAGAGAAACCTACATTTACATTCCTACACATCTTTTTTTTTTTTAAACAGTTTCACCTTTCCTCACACAAGTACCATGACTAGGCATAATCTACATGTCTGTTGGTTTCGTATGCCAACATAAAAACCGACGCTCGCTCAGATAAATTCTTATTTTGGTAGGCTCGTTTCCAGTGTGTGTTTAGCCCATACGCACATCTTCCTCTTCTCTCTCTCTCTCTCTCTCTCTACATATATATATATATATATATATATATATATATATATATATATATATATATATATATATATATGGGGGAGAGAGAAAATTCTTGAGTGGTATCAGATAATCAATCAGATAGTACTAAGTGACATGTGGTGGGGATGAGCAACGTCAATGTGGAAAAAATACATTTTTGAATGATAAATTTACATTACTAGAAAGCATCGAAAAGGAAGGAAGGAAGGAAGGAAAAGGAAAAATGGAAAGAAAGAAACAAAATGAAAAGGACGGAAAAGAAGAAAAAGAAGGAAGGATGGAAATGAAGGAAGGAAGAAAAAGGAAGAAAAAAGAATGAAGGAAACGAAATGAAAGGAAAAGAAAGAAAGAAAGAAAGAAAGAAAGAAAGAAAAGAGAATAAGGAAAAAAGGAAGGGAAGAGCAGAGAAATGGAAGAAAAAGAAGGAAAGAAAAGGAGGCAAAAAAGGAAGAAGGAAACGAAATGAAAAAGAAAAAAGTAAAAAGGAATGAGGGAAGGAAAGAGAGAAAGAAAAGGAAGAAAAGGAAGGAAAGAAAAGGAAGAAAAAGGAAAGAAGTAAATGAAAGAAAGATAGAAGGAAAGACAAGCAAAGAAGGAAGAAAAGGAAAGAAGGAATGAAGGAAGAAAAAGAAGAAAAGGAAGGAAAGAAAAGGAAGAAAAAGGAAAGAAGCAAACGAAATGAAAAAAAAAGAGGGAGAGAAAGACAAGCAAAAAAGGAAGAAATGGAAAGAAATAATGAAGAGAGAAAAAGAAGAAAAGGAAGGATAGAAAAGGAAGAAAAAGGAAAAAAGCATACGAAATGAAAAAAAGAGAGAAGGAAAGACAAGCAAAGAAGGAAGAAAAGGAAGGAAAGAATGAAAGAAGAAAAAGAAGAAAAGGAAGGAAAGAAAACGAAGAAAAAGGAAAGAGCAAACGAAATGAAAGGAAAAGAAAATATGAAAGAAACAAAGAAACAGTGAAACAAAAAAAAATTCCATAATCTTGAACGAAAATCTAACAACAACGTGACATGTTTTGTTTCATTTCAGCGCCATGTAACATATTCTTCTTATTAAAACAATTGCCTTTCAAAACGTAATGTGATCATGGCCCTCTATCGTTTCCTTTTCTTCAATATCTATAAACTCAATACCTCTACTTGGTCATGTTAAAAACAGCATGGCATGATGAAAAAAGATCCCAGACTCAATAAAAACAAAGTTTTATCATCAAAATGTTTATGTTATTATTAAGAGGAAAGAGCAAAGTATTTTTTTTATTATTATTATTTGAAATGTTTTACTCGTTTGTAACACGTTGTAAATTTTATTTAAAAATCTTTTTTTTTTAACGTCAGCGGGAGACCAAAGATAAAGTTCATTTTTTTTTTTTTGCGTTTTTTCCGATGAAAAACACATTTATTTGGAAATTCTTGTAAAATTCAAATCATTTTCGGATTTTAATGAAACTTTCAGAACATATTAAGAAATGAATGAAAATTATTTTAAATGTTTTCTTTTAGAAAATCTTGCTAAAATATAGATTTTTTTTACATATCTTACCACCCACTTACTTAATTTCATGAAATTTCGAGAAATTAATTTTTTAAGTGCGGGATTTTTTATTATTTTATTTTATTATTTTTATTATTTATTATTACTTTTTATTGTTTTTATAATTTAAAAACTGGACTCTTTGGAGAAAGTAAATCATCAATTTTTTTTTTTTTTTTGTAAAACTTTTACCTCATTCATCGAAAATCTGCTCTAAATTGTAAAATAAAAAATACAATAAAACTGATTTTTTTAAGCATTTCACCCCAAGTAATGTCACTAGTACGTAAGGGGTTGCAGAGTGGGAGCGACAGTAAAGAGGTGTGATGGAGAAGAATGAAGAGTAGTTCAGGCATCTGGAGATGTCGATTAACATTATATTTGAATAGTTAGAGATTATAGCTATCAGGGAAACAAATAAGAGGAAAGGAATTCCGCAGACAGGAGGTGCAAGACATGAAGCTATGGGAGTAGAAGAGACGGCCACATTTAACCGTTTCGACAGTGAAAGGGTGAGATCATGATGCCAGCCTAGTAGCACGCTTAAATTGATGCAGCCTGGGAACTACCGATAGTAGCTGATCGAAGCAGTTACCGTAAAAGTATTTGTAGAAAAGACAGAAGAAGGCGACGGCACGTCTATGGGAGAGCGACTGAAGACGAGATGCCAGATCAGGACCAACCCCATTGCTTATCCGTCTCTGGATCTTGTCGAGGACCTTAAGGCGAACAGCGAGAGCACCAGACCATATATGGCAACAGTATTCCATACAAGGGCGAAAGGTTGATTTGTAGATTTGAAAGATGGAATCAAGCAAGAAAAACTTTTTCGAGCGACACAGAAAACCAACTTTCCTTGCAGTGGATGGAGCTATTGATTCAATGTAATTGTTCCATCTCAGGTTAGCGGACAGTGTGAGACCAAGCAGTCGGGAAGAGTTGCTCTCGTTGGAGTTGACAATTAAACATTCTAATGGGTGGCAGAGATGGTTTCCTGTGGTGAGTAATAAAGAGCAGTTTTGTTTTAGAGGCATTAAAGTTAACCAGCCAATTCCTGCCCCAGTCTACAACCGATTCGAAACTAACGGCCAGGTTAGTTTTGTCAGCGATACCAGATTTACTATTGAGGCAGGAGTAAATAGTAGTGTCCTGAGCATAGATGCCTACTTAGTAACTGATGACATTGAGGAGGTCGTTAAGGAAGATAAGAAACATAGTAGCGCCTAAGATATAGCCTTGGGGAACACCTACGTTCGTGGGAAAGGAACTGGAGGAGAATCCGTTAAGTACGACTTTCATTACACGGTTTGACAGGAATGATCGTATTAAGTCGAATAATCGACCTGAAATTCCGTATCCCTTAATCTTACGAAGGATTTCGGCATGCCAGACTCTATCAAACGCTTTAGAGATATCTAGAGCTACGGCACGCGCTTCTCCGTTATTGTGGAGTGCTCGGTAAACAAATTCAGTTATGGCCGTGAGCACATCAGCTGTAGGTCAGGCAAAGCGGAAACCATATTGGTTGTCAGAGAGCAGATCATGTGATGTAAGTTGCTTAACCACTTCGACGTTGATTAAAGCTTCAAAGACTTTGCCGAAGAGTGGTAGGAGACTGATAGGACGGTAGTTAGATGGGTCCGAAGGGTCTCCAGAGTTCTTAAAGGCAGGTACAATAGAAGAAGACTTCCAACAGGATGGAAAGCAGGAGTCGATGAGGCAGTAGTTGTATAGTTTGGAGAGGACAAGAGCCAGTTCAGGAGCACATTTCTTCAGGACAATGGCTGGTATCCCGTCCCCACCGCTATCCTTATGGGAGTCTGATTTTGAGAGGATGTCCAATACCAACAATGGGGTTATGTGCAACTCAATAGAGCTTCGGTTCTAGGGGAGGAAATCATGAGTGTTTACATGAAACGAACGTTGAGTCGGAAGAGAATTCCCAGGTAAAGCACTCAGCCTTATCAGCTGAGGAGATCAGGACCTCAAATTGGTTGAACAAAGGAGGTATTGAAGATTTGTTAAGTCCTTGGAGTCGAATTTACCGGATGCAATACGTTGTTTCATTCTATCAGCAAATAGTGACTTTGCTTCATTGAGGATACGTTTGCACTCGTTATGGGCTGAGACAAAGAGACATCTGTTGCGATCTGACATGTCTCTACGATATAGGTGGAAGAAGTGATTCCTATTGGCAATGGCTGCTGAGCAAGCAGCAGAGAACCAAAGGGAAGAGCGCGATTTAACCTTATATTTCCTAGCGAGGATGAAAAGCTCGATTCCAGCTTTTACCCAGGAGGAAAGATCGGAAGCGCATTCTTCAAGTGGGGGGGGAGCTTAAAGATCACATCCCAGGGGACATTGCGAAGGAAATCCCAGAAGGAGTCCCAGTCTGCTCGTTGATAACAGAAAGATGTTCCGTTGGTTGGAGCTTCTTTGCTGGGCGGTGGAGAAGAAGAAGTTCACAGACATTACAGCAGTTGCCAAGAGAGCAGAGCTGCGAGACGCAATAGGACTCGGGGATAGAGGTGTAACAGAGATTGAGAAGCGAAGCCTTACCGCCCAGGTTGTTGGAGAAACGTGTGAGAAAGTCGACTATTTGATTGAGGGATTGAGAAATAGAATAGTTAAGGGTCTGTATTCGTGCAAGATCAATTATAGAGTTTTTAAGCCACTTGGTGGGCGTTAAAGTCCCCGAACACGAATATATGAGCAAACGGATGGAGAAAGATAGCCTTGTCTATATTGTCGGAAATGCTTTCGAGTACACCACAGTCTTGGGAGGATGGAGAGCGATAGAGAAAGAAGAGGTAGCTTACAGCATTGAGGAGAGATAGGCGGAGACACAAGTATGAGTGGTCTGGAGAATCGAAAGAGAGCTCTCTAGCCAGTGGGAAATGGTCCTTGACATAAACTCCAAGGCCGTGCATTTGGGTTTGAAAGTCTTTTCTAAGGATAGAAAAGTAATAGGGGATCATGAGGTCAGAGGAGGAGATAAAATGGGTTAGGTTTGGTCTCGCAGAGATCCAGTATATCGTGAGACTTCTCAACGAGGAACGATTCCACACTGCAGAATTTGGTTCGAATGTCACGGACGTTAAAAAAAGAAATGTTGAAGGGTTTAGGTGAATTTTTTAAGAGCTGGTTTAGGTTTGCTTTTTGGATCGTTATTTGTCATGTTGGAGATGAGAAGGCCTTAAATAGAAGAAGCAAAGGGTCATCGACTGTGACGCGGGGAGAAAGAAACTGGCGCAGCCTGCATCATAATGTGGCCTCAGGGTTGCCCACCGGAGGTGAATGCAAGGACACCCATCCATGCGTGACATGGCACTACAGGCACACCGGTATTATGCAGCTGTTAATCAGAGCGGCCGCTCAAGACGCTACGCAAGAGTTAGGGCTTCTAACTACCAGTCGGCAACCAGGAAACTGTCAACCCGGTAACCTCTGAATGAGGAGGCATTGCCACAGACTACACACATCACAGAGGAATCACGGCAGTACTAGAACTGAAGACAGAAGGGAGGAGAGGAAAAGTTCCGGGAACCCCTTCTTAAACAAGAAACAAGGGATGAACCTCTACTCTTGATCATTAGAAGGGAAAGGAGTATTGGCCGGGCGGTAAGAAAGCCTACCTACTCCTATTACACACGTACAAACATGCACGCAACAACAAAAAAGGTAGCTTACAAGTAGTCAAGCCTGGTAGTTGGCTTAGAAATCTTAAGCACTGTGATAGGTCTCCTTTTTAGTCCTGCTGGCTTCCTGCTGGCTTCCTGCTGGGCCTGCTAACTGGTGATATTTTGGGCTGGAATACTTACCATGAACAAAATTTAACCATTCTTTAAATTAGTATCTGTCTATATTTCTGAGATGAGGTATTATGTATACTATTTACATCATTCGGACTATCGTCCTCATCTTTGTCGCCAT
Organism: Acanthosepion pharaonis; assembly: GCA_903632075.3. Classification (NCBI taxonomy): domain Eukaryota; kingdom Metazoa; phylum Mollusca; class Cephalopoda; order Sepiida; family Sepiidae; genus Acanthosepion; species Acanthosepion pharaonis. Next base: position 880,671 of record CAHIKZ030004816.1, on the reverse strand, counting down.
ACTTATTACACCAAATACTCTACTGCCTTAACCGGGTATTGAACTCACACTCTTTGGGTCCAGTCACTGGATCTAACACTGTGCCATGTGTCCTTGATAACTGACATCCATTAAACATGGCACGTGGAACTAGAACAGTCTCCTCCAGTGAGCGAAATAAAGGTTTCAGTTCGACATTCCAACCACCTGAAGAAGGCCGGAACGTAAAACGGCCGAAACGTTGTAATAAATATGGCGAGAAAGATAAGGACAATAGTAATATAAATAATAATGTAAACAGTGTTCTTTAAATTAAGTTTCAACTTAGTATAAGTCCCATTAACCCTTCCTAAAACACTATTCAGTTGACCAACATTGCTCAATCATTCAGTAGAGAATGGCACGATATTCAAGTGAACTGCGTGGTTATATGGAAGAAAATAAACCAAGGCATATATACGCCTCTTCGCCAGCGATCATATCGTTCATATTGAAGGAGTCAGCAAGAAAAAAAATTCAAAGAATTTATGCAGACATTTCAATTAGAAAAGCTTTTAATTGCTTTTGAAATAAGTTATATTAAGGACACTATTGTCTGAAGAATTTTTTTTTTTCGATGAATAATGAATTTTTTACAATAAATTTTAATTATAATAATATAATACTTCAAAAATCGTTTAAAATTCTTTATTGTTTCAAGACAGCAGTTTGGTGAAAAGTACATTTACGAATCAAAAATTTGGAAAGCTCATTATAATCGTTTGTACCCAAATATATATTTTTTTTAATTTTAAAATAATTTTTAGTAAAAAAAACGTTCCTAATTTTTACCTATGGGAATGTATACATGACATAACCATTAAAAAGGTCACGCCTTTTAAGTGTCGTCTGACGCACTGCAATTATTTCACTTTATATTCATTTCTGTTACATCATTAACGTCTTTGGGAATCATCAAAATATATAAAAAAAAAATAATTTTCTTAATTGCTCTTTCAGTAAATATTTTTATTTTATGTATTTCTTTTAGTTTGGGTCATAATTCAATTAATTAATTTTCTGTTTAAGGTAGTAAACTTAAGAACCAAGAAACGAAATACAAATTTCAAAAAGCTTCTTGAAACCTAAGTCAATAAAATATTAAATAATTGCTGAAAATATGTTAATTTGTAAATTATGTTAGATTATGTATAATTGCTGAACATATGTTAAATTTCGTAAATTTATATAATTTCTGCCCATCCATAAGAACTGTCATCACCATGAGAGTTTTTCGATAAATCAATAAAGATCAAAGAAAGAGGGTATCTATCGTTAAGAAATGATTGCATATTGGTTTTTATGCTATAAGTAAGTAATATTTATGTCAAATCAGATTAATTTAACTTTGAAATTTCTAATTTTACTCAAATAACGTGTCCCAAATCTGTAATTTAATTTTGAAAGATTTTTAAAACCGATAAATTTGTTTGCTTACAAATTTCTTAAAATAAAAAAAATGACCGCTTTAAAAAAAAATGTAAAAATCGAGCAATTATTTAACATTCCAATTTATATAATTTCTTACTGAATTACACCAGAATATTTTATTTACTGAATATAATAAATTTAATCATTTAGCTTTCAATTAAAACTAAAATGAAATCTTCAAGAAGTCGTTTTTTAATTATTAGAATTTAATTTTAAAACTCAGGTATCGAAAATTCAGTGCCTACTATAAACTGTATATTACCATGACTGTTCTTTAGAAAAATAGTAGAGAGGTTCCCTTTTGCCTTCTCCACGGTTTTTTTTTTAATTTCTCCTAAACTATTTCTCTAACAATGCTGAAGTGCCCAATCTACCCTACTTTATCTCTTCCGAGTTGGATTCAAGCCTCTCCTGAGGGCTTGAAATGAATACAACTGTCTCGGCTGGAATTTGAACTTCGCATGCCGATTTCATTTATTACACCATAAGTACATGACTCGCGTTCATGGTTTAATAGTTTGCGTTTGAAGCATAGATAATTATTTATCACAAAATCCTATACTCATGAATAAATTCTTATTTTATTATTTCATATTTCTATATAGTTTCTGACATTATGTAACCTCCATCAGTGAGAGATTCGAAAATCTTACTTATTATAAAACGCAGATTGTGTGTGTGTGTGTGTGTGTGCGTGTGTGTGTGTGCGTGTGTGTGTCTGTACGTTTATATATTGGATCGGATTTCCTACATTTTTCAACCGATTTCAACAAAATTTCACAGGACTACGTAAAATTACCCTGCGGTGGTTCTGACAGCGCCAAAAATTGGAAAAACCTAATTGTTTTTGCACAAAATCATTTTTAAAACACGATTCTGTCACCAGAATGAAAGGGGGACAACTCATATCGAGTTATACTTATTATACTCTCTGTGTGTGTGTGTGTGTGTGTTCGGTTATATATGGGATCGGATTTCCTACATTTTTCAACCGATTTCAACAAAACTTCACTTTTTTTTGGCAGGTAGTGTTTCTTATTGTCTTGCACACTTTTTTCTTTATTTTTACATTCAGAATGCTTTAAAAATTCCATTTACAAGACTATTGTTTATAATAAAATTCTATTCAATCGATAGACTCATAACAATTGAAAACACTGTTTTTGTTTGAGTTTGTGTTTGACCAATTCGTAAAGAAAAACAACAAAAAAAAAAAAACTAATTAAGACATGCGTGTCCGTCAACCTTAAACAATAATCTTTGTCAATTTTATTTTTCAGTCTTTATGATGGTCGATACTTGATCTATCTCTCACTGTTACATCACCGGGCAACGCCGGGCTCTACTGCTATTATTGTATAAATTCTGTGTTTTCAAAAACTGTTGTTATTTATTTATTTATTTTTTGGCAAAGTGGGCAATCGACATTTTTGTAGAATGTATGCGAGTATTGTTTTATAGTAATACACGTATACACTTTAGCTTACATCATTGTGGTTGTGAACTGTATCACAAAAATTGTTTTGTCTAAGAACTACCCTTAGTTCTTGGTATCATCATAAAATCTAAAGTGACCTATAATTTTACCGTTTCCAGTACTAACCCAAAAGATTACTTCATTCTTGCCTTCCTGTCTTCTCTTTTGTCTTGGATGAATGATTCCATGAATCATCGGGGTCTTCAGGTTCATCCAATGTAGCTCTACACTCATCTTTAAAACGTTTTCGTGAGAAATCACTTAATATGCACCTCTTCCTACTCTTTATACTTGCAAAACCAAAAGCTTCAAGTCTTTTCTTGCTAGTCAATCAACTTTTCGTTCTTATTAACCTTTAAATTCTTCTCAAACCTCATTTTTTAAGCTAATTTACTTATTGTTCTTACATTTCCAGTGTTTTCTGTTTTGTTATTTATATGGTTTATATTCTTCTCGCCAACCATGGAAACACACACACACATACACACACACACACACACACACATACACACACACACACACACACACACCTGCACATATACCGAGTAACAGCAAAACATTTATTCATACTTACTTAGTTTTGTCAATTTAAAGACTAATTTTAATATTTAATTCAAATTATATCACAGAAATATAACCAAGTATTATTTTTGGTTTGGTTTAGTTTACGGTATATCAACCTCTATGGGTTATTTAATGCCGACAAGATTTTTATTGCTGGTAATATTTTTTCCAAAAATGTATTGCTGGTAATGATGTATTGCTGGTAATAACTATTTAAAAATGTATTGCTGGTAATATTTTTTTCCTTCAAAAATGTGTTGTTGATAATATTTTTTTCTTCCAAAATGTAATGCTGGTAATATTTTCTTTTTCTTCAAAAATGTATTCCTGGTAATATTTATTTTCTTCCCCCCCCCCAAAAAAAAGTATTGCTGCTAATAATGTATTGCTGGTATTAAACCTATTTTTACACTTTCATAGTGTTTTCACCCCCTTTTTTAGATTAACGATTTGCCCATAGTTGGAACTCTAACAGATACTACCAACCCGGGGCAGGGTGGACCTGGGAACAATTACACTCCTCAAAACCTCCTGATCAGAGGCCTTGCTGTTGGATGTAGTTTACTGTCTTACCCAGGACGCGGATGTAGCTTATAGTCTTACCCATGACGCCCAAGTATAAGTAGATTTTCCAATAAAAATAGTTTTGTTTCAAAACTTCCGAGTCGCCAAAGAATAAATTTAAAAAAAAACAAAAAAAAACTTACATTCATCAAATCTGACGTTTGCATTTTTAAGCGATACACTTTTATCTAGGTCTTTTTTTTATTAATTACTTGAGTAGTCGTGACCTTTTAGGTCACTGACGTTTCAGGTTATAAAACATTGAAATTGTTTTCTACATTAAAGATATTGTCTAGCTGAAGAAAATTAAAACAAATATACTTACTGTAAATCAGATTAACTTAAAAATATTTTTTTAATATGCCAAAAGTATTTTAAAATCATATTTACTTATTTTTTAAATATGTCAAAAAAACATTTCTTTTTAAATATTTAAAATATTCTTTGTCAAAAAAAAGCTGAAATATAAATAATACTCGGCAAACAATTGGATGAAACAGCAAAGCAGAATCTCTTTTTGTCTGTCTTTAACTTAAAATGCTTGAATTAAGAAAAAAACTGTCTGTTGGAAGAAAGTTAAAATTAAAATACTGTATAAACAACTCGTATTTTTAAATCTTATTAATTTAAATCAAATTAACTTTTTAACAAATCATTATACGCCAGACGCACACGCCTCACAAGCACGCAAGCAATCACAGACTTTTAGTATTATATAGAGAGATAGATGATCTAACAAATGGTGTAAGATCTTATTCGTTGATTAACATTGTAATCTTTTACAATTTTTACAGTTTTCAGTTATCGAATACGATAAAAATTTCATATTTTGCTTGATTTGTAATTAGAATTCAGCTTTGCATATTAATATATTGTCCATTCATTATTTAATACTAGATTATCAACTATATTTGGATTTATTCTTGAAATAGTATAATTTTGAAGTCAGCTTGTAAGCAAAAACCTGCGGAAATTAGGTACATTTTTCAGATGCTATTCAAACCTAAATGCTCAAAAGTTAATAAAAGCTATTAATCTAATTTTTGGTATCAGTACTTACCACGCCAAACTGCAGATCTTGCATTGAGCGCAATGTTGATTTTCTAAAAGAATTGACAAATCACGCTTCCAGTACGAGGGTTGACTTTGTAAGGTATCACATCACTTAAGACGTGTTTAAAACAAAAGAAAATAATGAAACCAATATAAAAAAAAAAAAAAATTATTTACCTTCCAAATTTCAGGGGTTGATTGATTAATAAGTTTTCCAATCCGATAAAACGAGTTTATGGAAAGACAGAATACTGAATTGTTATCTGTGATATTTGTCCCCCTATACGGCAGTGAATGCTAAACAATCTCCTCAAAGATGAAGCAACATAACTGTGGTTCTACAGTAGGATGCTGAGGATACCATGGACTGAATATTTGAGCAACGACGATGTTTGAGAGAAAATGGAATCAAAAAGGAAATATATTTAACACCAAGGAGAGACAGATGAAATTTCTAGGTTGCATAATGAGGAAAGGGGCTTGGAAAATCTGATACTCACAAGACAGATTGAAGGCAAGAGGAACAGAGGAAAAAAAACGTCTGGCATACTTAGTGAGCTTAAGTAAATGGATAGCGGAAGAGGTTTTCGGAAAAATAACAAAAAGACAACTTTTATTGAGTTACAAAGGACAGGTCATTGTGGAGAGCCATGATCGCCTACGTCCTATAGAATGGGTATCAAAATGAGGAAAATAGGCGTGGTGTGGTAAGCCTCTAACTGTTCTGTCGCTATTTCCATGGAAAGTGCTCGGACGAACTACATTCCTTGATTCAGCCAGTTCTAATCTTCAAAGCTAAGAACCCCCCACCACCATGCCAATCACATTGTAGCAAACCACCATCATTCTCTCCATATTTCCGTTATGTTCCCTCGAATGCTCTGTGGACCCGACTCCCAAGAGGATGCTTCCTCAATCACTACAATCTTAACCTGTTTAAGTCTAGTGCCAACCGTAACCTTCAATCCTGTCAGTACAAACTACCTCGTAGCTTAACCCTCTACCTCGATAGTCTCTCGGGCCTTATATAAGGTGAAACTTACTGTAAGAAAAAAATGACGCAAATGAAAATTAGAAATTTCAGTTATTATTCGTAAGCTTAGTGTGTCTGTGTGTGTGTGTGTTTCTTAACATTACTTAGAATATCTGAGATTTGCTTCATGATTAAAACGGTGGAGTAATGGATAATCGGCACGAGTTGAGGAATCAGAGAGCCGCGTTCGAATTCTAGTCAAATCCATTACATTCACTTACGTGCTAATGCCCTTGGGAAAAGTATGAATGCTCTTCTTCTCCCCTCTGGTATGTGTAAATAGCTGAACAGACCGGGTTATATAGGCTTATATGCCAGCTGGTCTACTGCAGAAAGAAATGGCAACCTACTACAGGAAAAAATCTGCCTCGTCAGTTATGTATCGCAAGATACATGAACGCCTAAGTGTGTATCACGCATGGCACATATCTGACTGAGTGTGAGCCTTGTCATGAGTATAAGCTTGATGTTAATAAAACAAGACAGCGTCGGTACGCGGTAGGAGACTTTATTTAATAATCGACTGTGGCATTGTCCAATACCAGCACACTGTGAACTGACGCGGAGAATGTTTGAAGAGCATTTTATATGCTGTCCAATACATATTTCTATCACCACTATTAGTGACGCCACGCAGTTGAAGACCTTACTTAGCAAAAAGTCTTCGTATTTTAAGCGTAAGCGTCTTCTCAGATGTTGAAGGTTATAAGAACCAATAAGGTAATTAGGTCTGTGTTTTTTGAACCGCTGAAGAAAAAAAAACGGAGCTGAGAAGAAAAAAAATAGCGCTCTTCTGTTAAGATGTTAAAGAAAAATGCCAAAATTTGGTATTTGTGTACTTTGTCTTATTTTTTTTTTCTTTTTTCTTCTGAGACAGGTGTGAGCGGGCTTCTCTTTTCGCTATCAATCTCATATTTATAGTCGTAATACTGTTTACACGGTAATTGTTTTCAGATTACGAACAGCGCAACCACTGGAAATTGCAGCTATTGCTTATCGGTAAGGCAGTAAAGCCACTAAGATACAAGTGTAAGAGAATAAGAAAAGAGAAACATTATTAAGGATCGAGAACAATAGAAGAGTCATCAAGAAGAGAGAAGATAACGATTGGTATTGCGTTTAAATTCTTGAAGATCAAGTAAGAAGCCAGAAGAGAGATGAATAGGCGGGAAGTGCGAGAAAATAAACTGTTAGCATAGAACTTATGGTTACATTTAGTTGTAAACTGGTGAGACCTTCTTGCCAATCTAGTAATTGTGCTTAAATTCATAAAGTCTAGGTATCATAGCGAAGAACTCACATGAACAATTACCATGAAACTATTTACAGGGAAGCCAAGATGCCAGGTCAGGACCAATAATGTTGCTGATTCTTTGGATCTTATCAAGAATCTCTCAATAAGCACCAGACTACATGTGGCATCAAGACATGGACTTATAGTGGGTCGAAACTGAAGGATGGTTTGGTTTGGCTGATTTGGGTTTTATATTTACATTTTTTACATTGTTCGGACTATTCATCTTTATTGCTATATTTCGGGATTCTTTAAGTGTTTGCAATTTAGAATTGCTATCCATTGATGACACACGGCCCAGTGGATAAAAACGTTGGTTGTATCCAGTGACTTGGCTCAAAGAGTTGTGAGTTCAATAGCTGGCTACAGCAGTGGTGACCAAAAACTTGGAGATCCGAGTTAAAGGGAATTAACTGAAACATCCATAAGAGGCATGGCACGTGGAACTAGAACAATCTACCCCTAACGAAATAGAGGGTTTAATTTCATAATTTCCTAGTGCCTAGATTTCTCTTTGGGGATTTACTACTTGCCCATAGCTAGGATCCTAACAGGTGCTACCACCTCTGGGTAGGGTGGACCTGGGAACAATAGCAATTGGGGGTCTCATGTTCCTTCAAACCTCCAAGATAACCAAAAAAAAAAAAACAAGATTTATTAAGAGTTACAAAGGACAGGATATCGTAGAGAGCCATAATTGTCAGCGTTCTGAAAACACGTGCCACATAGAAGAAGTATTAACTCAGGTTACGGTAACACTAATCACCTAAGTAAGGTTTCAGCATCGGATTCATGTATCATTGAATAGCACAGAAGACATAGTTATCGAACAACCGCTGAAAGCCTTTTTAAAAACTTTGCCCTTGGGATAAGCATGAATCTAGATATGTTGAAATGTATCTCGTGGTAAACGTAAAGCGAAATTATTTGCTAAGTGTGTATTAGGCCAAGACTCTTTCGAATAGCTATCTACCCTACACAGGCAGAAGCAGTAATGTTATTAGCTAACTCTCAATAATGACATGGTCCAAGCAATGGCGTGGTATTTAGCTAGGGAAAACTCAACATGGCGCATGAAAGACGTTTGAATGACATAACGTCATCACTATTTCCGGCTTTTACTTAAAATCGAAACGTCAATCAATAAGGAAAAGTTAAGAAAGATAGTATACCCGACCTCCGCGAATCTCGAAGTCCGCTGGGTACCCGTACCACCCAGATGGTGGTAGCACACATCACGTTTTCCGATTGAAAAAATGTTCTGCTACGCAAGTCATCTCGCCGGCACATGAAGCTTATGACAAGTTGGCATAAAGTAGAAAATAACCAAATGCAGTATACGCGATGGAAATTTCCAGGTTTTATATTTACGTGCAGTTAGACCCTGTATTCTTTTTTTTCGAATAGAGATGTAACGTCAGTCAGCTGAGGGTTTGTTAAAATGAAACCTGTCGCAAAAATAGGTTAGGAATATTTATTTTCGATCGATGGTTATCGGTATCGGCTTCACGGGCGGCCCAGAAATAAATAGGTCGCTGACTGAAGATGAACTGCTTTTTTTTTTAGATGATAGGACAAAATACTATTCTAGCTATAAAGCTGACCAGTACCCCGAAAAGACACACAGAGAGACGAAGCAGGCCGCGAAGAACGACGGACAGGGAAGACTCCCGTTAGATTGTTCACCTCCACCCAGTCGACTACACCTCATCTCAAATTCGCTCGCTTATAACAGTAGGTTCTAACCCAAGAATAAAATCTGGTTTACTGTTAGAAATTGATAAGGGTAAATTTTAATCGGAAGAAACTGGATCCTTGTCAACGAACCTTGTGTCAGGTCGGAGCGGCAATGCAACAGGTATAACGACGGACAGGGAAGATACACGTTAGACTGCCCACCTCACTTCCGCCTCATCTCAAGGAATCTAGCTCGACTATAGCAGTAGATTAAAGTAAAGATAAATAGCTTACTACTACAGTCGGCTCATGGGTTTATTAATTCGTGGGTAACGATCTGGCCAAAAATTAATTTTTAAGCCACAAGCGTTTGGCTGGAAGAAACTGTAAACTGTCAGCGAACCTTGTGTCAGGGCTGAGCTGCAATGCAACAGGTACAACAGACCGTACGTACTTTTGGCCAATATTTTCTCGGCGCTGCCGTCCCTCAAAAGCCGAATCGAGTCGTTCGAGTTCTTGGTCTCAATAGATCGCAGTGTGGGTGCTTTACTAAGTACGATACCCCGAGCCTTAAGTCAAGTGGTCTGCGAGTCTACGTCTCACGCTTCACGGGGTTTTCGAAAGCCATAGAAAAAGATGTTATATAAACCCAGTTTTAAAAAGAAGAATAACATCGCAAATTTTTTTTTTTTACTATTTTTCGAACTGATTTTCAGGAATCCTCAGAGAGAGAGAGATAGAGAGAGAAAAGAAAGAAAGAAAACGTTAATGTCGGTGAAGTACGTCCAAGAACCATTCCCCACTCACTTTGTATTTTTAAACATTTTCTTTCACTTTTACAGGTAAGAGATTTCGACATTTCAGAAGAAGAAATAATCTCCCGGTCTTAAAAATTTTGACGAAGAGCGTCAAGTACCAATTTACTCTCTAAAGAGATATGAAATTAAATAAATGTATCAGTTTTGGGCTTGTTTCTTTTTGTTTGTTTGTTTGTTTTGGATTACTTATGAATACACCATTGAAAATTCTTTCTTTCATATTTCTTTCTTTCTTTCTTATTCATTTTTTCTTTATTTATTTCTTTTCATTTTTCTTTCGTTCTCTCTTTCTTTCTTTCCTTCCAATTTTTCTTTCATTTTTCTTTTCTTTCTTTTTAATTCTTTCTTTTTCCTTTCCTTTATTTCTTTTTAATTCTTTCTTTCATATTTCTTTCATCTTTCTTTCTTTTTTTCATTCTTTCTTTCTTTTTCTTTTGACTTTCTTTTCATTCATTTTCTCTTTCTTTCTTTCTTTCTTTCTTTCTTTTTAATTCTTTCTGTTCTCTTTCTTACTTTTCTTTGTTTGTTCCTTTCTTTTCGTTCTTCGTTTTCATTCTTTCTTTCTATTCATTCTTTCTTTCTTTTTTCTTCTTTTGTTCTTCTTTTTTTCTTTCTTTCTTTCTTTCTTTCTTTATTTTACTGTTCAGAAAACTACTCCAATTTCCGAATAATACGCAATTCACAGAAAAATATGTGAAGAGATATCATAGCCTACACCCTGAAGGATTTTTTGATTGATTGATATTTTTTACGGCTTACCAACCCTTTCTGGGTTATTTAAAACCGAAACTTATTTTAGATAGTAAGATTAATTGCTTTTTTTTTTTTGTTAGTGAATGTTGCATAAACAATTTTTTAGGAATAACTATAATTTTTCCAGTTGCAAATCCTACTATTTAACGAGGAATGAGTGGTATCCACTAAAGGAAGATGTCATTAAAAAATAAAAAATATAATTTCCATAGAAAAGACGAGAGTATATAACAAATTGCAATTAATTAATAAAATGCTTTTTGGTTGAAAATAGAAAAATCGATTCCACACCGGTGTTAATATCTTTGTCTTATGTTTAGTAATAAAACCAATTCTCAACGTTTCAATAACAGAAATACGAAGTCTAGGGAACGGCAAAAATATCCCCCCACATATACCTCCCAGAAATATCTCCCAAAAAATGGGAAGCCATTAGCTAGAGGCAGACACCATTGCCAATAATGTCTTATCATTATGTGGCTTTTCCGCGAGTTATACATGGGAGGTATTTCTATGAGGTATACATGGGAGGTATTTCTGTGAGGTATACATGGGAGGTATTTCTGTGAGGTATACATGGGAGGTATTTCTGCCGCACCCCGTAGCTAAGGTCTTACCGTTATAAGGGAAGTATTTCTCAGAAGTAATTTGTTCCCTGCGTTTTGGAATTAATCTGCGACAAACATTCCCTTTGCTTTCAAAACGCTTACAAATAATTACACTATAACTTTGTTACCTTTAATGGATGCATTTCATATTAATAAAATAAAAGTTTTCCGAATTTCGAGTTTTCGGCATTTCTTTCTGCCCTCGATATTCGAGTTCAAACTCGAATATCGGGGGCAGAAAGGAATGCCGAAAACTCGATTCGCAGGTACTATCTCACAAATCACAATGCACGTAACCAGTCAGAAAAATAACTCACTCTCCGACGAATGCGGTAGCCAAAATACATCAATTTTCCCCTTCCGATTCGAGAACACTAACTGCTTTTATCGGCCGAACATTTTTTTTTTCATTCATCGACAACTGGGAGAGGACGCCAAATTTTTGCATATCAAAAAACTTTTATAGAGACTCCTGCGACGGACTTGTTTTTAATCTAAATATTCCGTCTTCAGTATGTCATGCGAAATATGTGCCCTTTTTTTTTTTGGTAAGTAATTTTCTTTTCCGTGGTAGAATACACACGACGCGCTGTCACTTGGTTTGACGAGGTAAGTTGCCGTTTTCTTCGCTGTATTATTTAAATAAAACAAATTGAAAATTTAAAGCTTGCAGGTCATCTTAGCTTATACTATGACTGGATGATGTCACATTTGCTTACTTGTGTACTCGTGTTTACTTCAAGATTACGTTGAAGATCTATACCATCCATAATGCGTTTTGTTACTCATCATTTTTTAATCTGAAGCTTCATAAAAATTGAAATGATATCCCAATTTTTTGCGGGCCATCGAAAATTTTGCACGGGGCACCAGTGGTCCGTGGACTGCCGGTTGATGACCACTGGTCTGGATAATCTCCCATCATCTTTGAATTCCTCATTGCTTCTAATGTTTGGGCACCTTTCCCAGTGTACCAACTGGATGCCATTATTTCCCGCCTAAAACCAGATATCTGTTGTTTTTATTTATATTTTTGGAGCTTTCGCTGTGAATCAATGAAGCAGCGAGTCGCCTTAACACCCCACTCGATCTACCCACTATTGCTTTTCATTCCTATTCTTATCACCAGCTTCTAGTCCGACAGTACATGAGAGGTTTGTATGGTCACAATGCATTACAATTAGATCACTTTTCTCACCTATTGTAAACTGCTCTTCACCGGTTCACGTACGATCACCGAAGTTAAGCAACATCGAACTTGCTCAGTACCTAGATGGATGAGAGTTTGGAAATACTAGGTGCTGTAAGCTTGGATGTGAGTGTAGTATAATGGATAATGGCTCAGAATTGCTAATCCGAGAGCCGAGTTCGAATTCCAGCTGGATTCGTTATATCCACTTACGCGCAAATAACCTTGGGAAAGGTATGAACCCACATCTCTTCCTCCCAGCCATGGGTTAATTATTAAAATTTGTATCGCTAAAACCATTATTATCCAAAATAAATAAAATCTAGTACAAAATATTTAAATTTAGGCATTAAATAACCCATAGAGGTGTTGATATGTCACTAAACAAAACAATTAAACTGTTCTTGTATTCTTTAGAACCATGAATTACTTTAGACCCTGCAAACTCTTTCCCTAAACTATCATTATTTCCATGGCAAATGTTCCTTAGTTCCACTAGTACAGACCTGCGCAGGTAAGATCCGATTTGCCACAGAATCGAATCATCCACATTCCCTTCATATTGCATTGGTAATGAAGAAGTTCTATTCAGATTGCTTCTTACCCAGAACTGTTATTTTGTGGAACAGAGTCCAGAGGGAATGCTTCTCCGATCACTACGAACTTAACCTATTTAAGTCTAGGGCCAAACATTATCTATCCTACATATCCTCAAAATATGCACTTCTTATTTCATCCTTTTACGTCTACAAAAAAAACCTCACTCATTAACCCTCTATCTTGAGTGGCTCTTTTGCCCTTTTTTAAAATCATTTTTTCCGAAGCAGGACAACACAGCCACTAAGACGCAAGGGGGGTTACTGAGTGTGGGAGGATATGAGAAAAAAAGACTATGAAGGAGAGAGAACAATAAAAGAACAAGAATAAAAAAAAACAGTATAAAACGATTGACATTGTATTTAAATTTTTCATGGTCAAAGTTAACTGGGAAGCAAGAAGCCAGAGGAGAGTTTAACAAGTGAGAAGAAACTGTTATCATAAAACTTATGTGTAAATGCTTTGCAGAAAAGAGGTTAGGAGAGATGGCAAACAGACAAACCTTACTATGAGCTACAAAGGATAGGATGTTGTGGAGGACTATGCTCATCCACGTTCGAAGAAGACGCGGTACGTAGAAGAAGTTTAACAACAGTTATTAAACAATACATTACACTCGTTGGCTCCGGCAAAAGTGCAAAACTTACAATACACTATAGAAAATTGAAAATTGCAAAGCTCATAATTTCATATAACAAACCGCCTATCAAATGCAAACTTCAGACGACCATTTACATTATTTACATTGTTCTGACTGTTGTTTTCATCTTTATCTTCATATTCATGATGTTTCGGCCGTTGTACGCTCCGGCTTTCTTCTGGTGATTGGAATTTCGAACTGAACAATAAAGATGAGGACAACACTCCTAACAATGTAAATACTGTAAGTAATTACAATGCCACATCTCATAAATATAGATAGATATTTAGACGGATAATGTACTAAATCAATTTTGTTGCCTAGTACAAAACAGCTTGTTTTAATAAACCGATTATCTGTATTAGATACGTTGACGACAGTTAGTAGAAGGATGACAAACCATTCAAGTGATCTCAGTGCCATGGTAATGCACGTAGACACCTACTGACAACTGCCTGCCTCCATTAGAAAAATCTTGTTGATAAGACCTTCATTCTAAAGAAAGATAATTGTAAGCTTTTTATATGAAACAATTCAAATCATACCTAACCGTATTTGACAATGATAGCAACGTGTAGTTTGTGTTCTTTTAAAATACATCCCAGTCTAGCATCACAGCCATATTTCTTCCCGCGCAACTTCGAATTTCTACTACTCTTACACAATACAACACAGATATAGAAAACATATTAACAAGGAAACCCTTGAAAATGACCATTGGATTGTCCGAAATCTTTTGGGACTAAAATCATTATGGATAGTTTCTACACCTTAGCCCAGGACTCTTTTCACATGTACAAAGACTTTTATATTCGAATTCTTGCGACTAAGCATTTCAAATGCTAAGCAGAGTACTAAGAAATAGGAGAAATTTGCCAGAAACAAGGAAAAGAGTACTAAACTGCTATATGATATCCGTCCATCTGTATGGCAGTGAGAGATGAATGATCAACTCGAAGATGAATAGGAGACTTGAAACAACAGAAATAGGGTTCTACAGAAGGATACCGTCGGCCGAATATGTGAGTAAACAACAAAGTTTAGGAGAGGATAGAAACAAAAAGGAAACTAATGCTCAACATCAGGAGGAGCCAGCTGATATTTCTGGGACACATAATGAGGAAGGAGGGCTTAGAAAATCTGATACTCACAAAACAGATAAAAGGCAAGAGGAAGACAACGTGGAACATATCTAGAGAGCTTGAATAAATGGATGGCGGCACATGCCTTAGGAGAAATAACAAAAAGATAAAGTTTATTAAGAGATAAAAGGTACAAGAAGTTGTGGAAATCCATGATCGCCTATGTTAAGAAAGGTAGCACATAAAGAGAAATTTAAAAATTAATGTCTCATCGGATTTTCTTTCAAGCTTTACACATAGTCCCTTTGATACTGTTATGGGATACTGCTATGGTCCGGTTCCTTGTACCACGGTGCTAGTCCAAGGTAGAACCAATAAAGAAGAACGCGAACACAGGTATGAAATAACACAGATATATTACAAACAGGAATATATACAGAGAAGTAGAATGTGTTAGTACGAACAATCAGGTTTAGTAGAGAGAACAATGTAGTCTCGACCAGTATCACTATTCCAATGTCTTGCAGTAATTGTCTGAACGCGACTCTGTTTCGGACTGCCTCTGACTCGACTCTTGACTCGACTTGAACTACTGACGATATTCAAGTCACCCCACCCCCCACTGGGGAATCATGTGGCACAAGGCCGGTTTTTTAACGTGGGATCTCCGAGCCCGTGAGCTCGGCCCAAAAATATGCCCATTGAACCCGTATAAACGGGTTCAGGGTCGGTTTACCTCCCCGAAAGAGACTCCGCCCTTCGGCGTAGCCTCTTTCGGGTTCCTCCCCGCCCGAAGGCAGAGAGTTCAACCGAACAGCCGAACAGGACTTGAACGACTGTCTCCTTGCCTACTCCTGAGGCGCAGTATTTATTATTATTATCCCATAACAGATACAATGTTATTATATATTAATCTCGCATATTTATAAGTTGTTTTTTTTTATGTTGTCATTATGCTATTACCAACATGCCTACCAATTCTAAACTTAAGACCACTAATCTATTATATCAATTTTGTTTCCCAGTAAAAGACTGCGGCTCTTGTAAAAAGCGATTATACACATTGTATATACGCCGACGACCACCAGTAGAAGGATAACAGACCAATTAGGTGATCTCAGTGCCGCATAAAAGTACCTAGACACCCACAAACAACTGTTTGCTCTCTTTAGAAACATTCTTGTTGATAACACTATCATTCTAAAGAAATCAAATTGTCGACGACATCTTAAGATAATGGAAGTTCTTTATATGAACCAATTCAAACCATACCGCAACCTAACCCTATTTGGCAATGAGAGTAACGTGTGGTTGGCGGTCTTAGAAAAGACGCCCCATCATAGAATCACAACCACATAACTTGTCGCACAGCGTAGAATTTCTGTTAATTCCACACAATAAAACATAGAAAACAAACATAGAAAACATATTAACAACGGACCTCCTGAAAACGGCTAATGAACTGACCGAAAGCGTTTGGAACAGCAGTCATTACAGAGAGTTACTACACTCTCTTAATCCCGGACTCATTTCACATGTGTTAACGCCACAACCTAAAAACATACACGCACACACACACGCACACACATACACACACACACACACTTTAAAAAAACATTAGAATAATCTATTAAGCAACTTATAAGATTTTTCAAGGAAACACACATTCAGACAGACACACACACGCGCGCGTGCACACACACAAATACTCACACACACACTTATATATATATATATATATATATATATATATATATATATATATATATTGGAAGACATTAAGACATATCTTATAAGAAAATTTAGACAAGTTTTGTCTACTTATTTTTAATAAGATCCTCTCGGAATTACGGAAAATATTCTTAGTATCTTTATTAAAGGACCCAAAAAAATTTACCATTTTCATGCATATTCATTTTATTCCGAGAACATTCGACATTAGCATCTGGGTCTTGTTTTTTGGGGTTTTTTTTTTCTAAGAAAATTACGAATACTGCACAAATGTTTAAAAATATTTGCAGTTGATACTTTAAAATATCGAGGTTTTAACTAATAGTTTTAAATAGTTCTTTTTTTTTTTTTTTAAATATTTAGACATTACGATAAATTAGTTACCTCCCTTGACGCTTACACGTATGTCTACATGATTAATTTTTTAAAAAAATGTACAGGACATAACCGTAGTGATTTATACTTCACGCGTATAAATTTAACTTTCATATGAACACTGATGATGACGACATTGTACTTTATATATATATATATATATATATATATATATATATATATATATATATATATATATATATATAATATATATATATATATATATATATATATATATAAAGGGAAGAGATTATATAGTTCGAACAAGAGAATAGTAGTGTATATTAAAAGAAGAGAGAAACCGCAAACGTTTTTGGTTGTAATGTAGATTTTTTTAAAATATATTATGCTTTATTTTCCATAGAAAATAAAGCATTATATTAAAAAAATCGACATGTACAACCAAACACAATTTCAATTTCTCTCTTCTTTAATATATATATATATATATATATATATATATATATATATGCGTCACATGACAATAATTCTAAGTAAAATGATGCATTATATAAGTAACCAAGTAATCATTTTAAGTTCTCTGAATATCAGAACATTTTTTTTTTAATTTTCAGATACCAATGCTAAAAGTAATGCGTAAAAAATTCCGCAAGAACAAAAACGAGTAAAAAGAACAAATAATATTACACAGGAACTATATATATACATATATATCTGTGTGTATACATATAGCTGTGCAAATTTTTTTATGGAAATATATTTTCATAGTCTCTCCCTTTAACATATACTCATATAGAGGTAACAATGCAGTATTTGAAATTTAGTTATGCACTGAATAAGACAGACAGATAGATAGATAGATAGATAGATAGATAGATAGATAGAAAGAAGAAACATACTGAAATAGATGAAACGAAACAGACTGAAATAGATACATCGAAATAGATCGAGACAGACAGATAGATAGATAGATAGATAGATAGATAGATAGATAGATAGATAGATAGATAGATTTTCTATTCAAACCGCTAGCCAACGACAAACAGCAATTAATAAATAAATATTTGAATAATTAGAAACACACGATTATACACTTCTAAACTACATCTGTAAGCGTATGAAAAAAAATATATATATATATAAAGTAAAAACGATACCTAAGTTATTTAGTTTTAATTTAAAGCAAAATACTTTGCAGTTTTTCAAAACGAATTTACATTAATTGGAATGATTTTTTTTAACTCGATAAAAAACATTCTGATATTTAGACGCGTATTTTCTGTCAGCACAACAATTTTAGATACTTTGGCTTTATATTTACTACAGTTACAGCTTTCATTTTCGGAAAATATCGTGTATAGACGTCCGTATTTAGAAAAGTCGGCACGTTTATAGACACACAAACAAAAAATTCAAAACTTTTTTTAAAATACTAGGATTGATGAATTGTAGTGATCTTTTCTATTTATGATTAGTAAATATAGTTTTTCTTAATAATAATATCACCTAACCTGTACAAATTAATACAGAATTTTAAAAGATATAAAATTTTAGAAAAAAATCCAGTTAAAATTTTAAAATATGAAAACAATTCCAGCAAAAATCTGATTATAAATCGGATTTTTTATACTTACTACACTAGTGTCGATAATATATTTTATTCACAAAAGTAATTAACAGATTTTCTAATTATATAATTTCTTAGTTTCATGCATTTTTTTTTTATTTTCGGATTCAGAGCAGATTTTCCGTGTGAGGGATTCCTGTTTTACAAAAAAAAAATTGTTATTATAAATTCTCCAAGTACTTGTGCTAATATAAATATTAAGTAATACAAAAATAAATTTCTCGAAATTTCATAAATTAAATTAAAAAAAAAAGTAGCAAGATTTTCTAAAATAGACACATTTCTAAAATTAAGTTCATTTAATTAAAACCTGACAATAATTTGATTTTTGCAATGATTTCCAAATCAATGTATTTTTCACCTTAAAAGACGCTAAAATGCCCATACTAACTTTTTGGTCAACCTTTGACGCATGAAAAAAAAAAGCAAAATTTTGAAAGTTCCAAAATAAATAAATAAATAAATAAATACTTTGGTCTTTCCTGATAATAATAACATAACATTTTTGACGATAAGACTTTGTTTTTACTAATTTTGGGACATTTTTATTCATCTATGCTCAATTTTCAGTGAATCTTTATATATATATATATATATATATATATATATATATATATATATATATATATATATATATATAAAATTGAAATATTGAAGTCAACACTCAAAGCGACAGACTGTTTCGTGCTAGGCACAATCATCAGACCATATATATATATATATATATATATATATATATATATATAATTAATTTGTGGAGGTATTCACTCACACCATAGGTGTCATAAATTTTTGCTTGTGTTCACGAGGAAAAACAGTACAAACAAACGTACACAATAAGAATAAAAAAAAACATGGTAAATTGTATGGTAATTCCATACAATTTTATTTATGTATTTTTATGTATTGGTGTTTTAGATTACAATTGTGATGATGTTCATGCTATAAAAGGGAGTAAGACACCCTGTAATATCACAAGTCCTATCACGGAGGGAAGTTACACACGTGTTGTCATCCCTAGAGTTCTTGGGCAAAGAAAGTGAATCCTAATTCTTTTGGCGGGATGTCTCTACTTCCGGCAGTAACAGCCCCTGTTGCATGCTGGGGTGTAATTCTATTATTTTTATTTAATTATTTAATTTATTCTAAACGATGTTTAAATTTTAAATTATTTTATTTATTATTATGATTAGTATTTTATATTTTATTCTTATTTATAGTAATAACTATGTTCCTACAATCCTACAACTTCAAACGTTATTGTTAGTTGATAACTGTATTTGATTAATTGCTCCCTTTATTTTTTTTAACAATATTTGTTACGTCTACAGTCCTGCAGAGTCGAGAAAACTTATTAAAGATAATGTTCCATCCGGCAGGATTCGAGCCTACGTCTCACTTTGCAGAAGAAACCCCCGTCTGATCCGGCGTACGATGAAGAGCGTCACAATCAGGCAATGTTCTATTCGCTTTTCATTAATCAAAGTGGGACGCTTGTTCGAATCCTGCCTCTTCCTAATGAATACCATGATGTAAAGAAAGGAATTCTAACTACCTCACAGACGCAACATCGATTCTTGATAAAGGCCGCAAAAGTCGAAAGTACTTAAAACAAAAACAATAAGAAAATATGAACTTCGTACAGTTTAACTTTGAGGACAATGCACAACAACTTATTTGAAGGTTGGAGAAATATAATTAAAAAAAAGTGATACCGTGCCCGTTCTTTTTAATCAAACTCGTTTGTATGAATACTTGCTGCCTAAATATATCATTCATATATATATATATATATATATATATATATATATATATATATATATCTGAAGAAATATACTCTTAAGGTGTGCTATATTTATGAGATAAAAGTGCTCAATATCAGAGATAGAGCGTATAAAATATAAGAGTGAACATTGAGGCAACAGGCTGTTTCATGCTAGACGCAATCGTTTTGACGATTGCATCTAGCATGAAACAGACGGTCGCCTCTAAGTGTTGACTTCAATGTTCCTTATATATATATATATATATATATATATATATATATATATATATATATATATATATATATATATATATTCATATATATATATATATATATATATATATATATATATATATATATATATATATATATATATATATATATATATATATATATATATATATATATATTGTA